>CABHPQ010161361.1:0-20411 GCA_902168405.1 Peromyscus aztecus | reverse complement strand
CATTGGTTCTGTGTTTCTTATTTATACGACGGTTGGATACATCTACAAGTTTATTGAAAAATCTTGTCACAGTGAACGCGAACCAAAGACCAGGGCTGTGAAAAGAAAAGCGGTATTTACATGGTCACCTGATGCTGAGGTCTCTGACCCCAGAAGGTTCTAGAACTGGAACGAAATGAACAACTTAAGGGCCTGCACCGGCACTCCTAAGACAAGGCTTAAAGAACAATACAGAGTGTATACATACACATATATATGTGTGTGTGTATCTGTGTGTGTGGGTGTCTGTGTGTGGGTGTGGTATGGCATATGTGGAGATGATATGTCTCTCTCTATATGTCTATATGTCTATACTGTGGTAATGTATATGTGTTGTATTGATGTATATATAGATATGTATGGTAGTGTGCATTTTTACACATACGTATTGTTTGTCTTGTATGCATGTATATTGTGGTGCATGTTGTATGTGCATATGTATGCATTTGTGTAGCAGTTCATATATAGTGACCGTATGCATGGCTATATATGTAAGATATGGCATATGTACTTCCTTCCTTCATGTTTTCATTAAAAAGCAATGATTTTTTTCCTGGTGTGTCCAAATCTTCCATCAGTTTTTTTATTTTTAAGTGGATTTCATCAATTGGATAAAGAAAGCAGGGGGTGCCATCTCCCCACTGTAAATCACCATAAAAACCAAGTAAAATACAAAGAATTGAGAAAATGAGTAATTTTTATAGCAGCTAGATTTTTTTTTAAAGTGAGGTTTTTGAAGGGGAGCTTGAATGCCCTTCAACAAGGAGACAGTTGTGTGCAGTTAAATGTCTTCACAACCTTCCACAGCTGGTGATCTGTAATTTCTGGTTCGTCTTGGCACTCAGTTAGCACTTCTGAAGACAACCAAGCCACGTAATGACCAAGGTCACAGAGCAAAGTGATAAGTTTGTGAAACGGGCATAAGACCACCGACTTCCTGCAGACACCAGCGTTTAATGCGTTAGTGTAGGCTGAGAAAGAATACAAAACTCAATGTAAACGCAGTCATTACTGTGGTGGTGACAATGTTCTTTCTCTGTTGGAGACTAGTGATTGAAGGGCATTTTGACTTTCAGATCACACATCTAATTCCATCTTTAATAAGTGATGGTGCTGACTTGGCTACCATCTGCCTCTCTTCTAGAGGAGACTCTTGCAGATATGAAGGACAAAGGCTGTTTCCAAGGCTCTGACAGTTTGCGTGCAGTTAAGGCCCGGATCTGCAAGCACAGGATTCTGGGAAAGCCTCTTTATGGCTGCCTTCCCCACCTCCCTCAATTCCAGTAACCCCTGTGCTGACTGACTTCTCTGGTAATCCTGGAAGAAAATGGTTTTCATCTGCCTGGGGGTAGTACCTGTGGCCCGCATACATCAGTCTTGCAGCTGTCCCGTTCTAAGGGTCGGGAGTGGTTATTCATCTCCTTCCTGGGCTGGTTGTTGAGCTGAGCTTAGCAGGCCCTGAGCAGGGGATCCAGAGCTTGGGGGGAAGTGCAGCTCTGGGCACAGGAACACCACCCTTCCCTTGGAGTCACATTGGCCTCTAGTGGCTCACAGGCAGCTGACAGACGGCTCAATCATTTCCTCAGGGCCAGCAGGCTCCCCGCACCAGCTGGCTTTGACATTAAGGCTGTACCCTGACTGACAGGGGCCCTGTCCTTGGCTGTGCCCCGGAGGCACAGGAGAGTTCATTGAAATCCTCCTTTACTCTGTTGATTTACTGTCCCTGTTGGCCGGTTGTTGATCCATTTTCCCCCTCCGTTTGCTCACAGGGTACCCCAGAAACCATCCTTTAGTAATATATTTGGTTTATGATTTCCTCAGGAGCCAAGGAAGAAAAACACCGTGGTGGTGCACCTGTTGGATTTAATGTGCCGGGGACTCTTCAGCCAGGAAGGCACAGAGAGAAAGAGTATGAGGGCCCCAAAGCCATCTGGAGCTCCCATTCTTCTGCCGGGATACCAGCAGCAGCTGAATGAAGTCCTTTGGAAACAGATTTGCTATTTTATTTATAGCTCTATTTGGCCCCTGCTCTTTGTGAGTCTCAATCTGGCCAACCCACCATTACGGAGTGTGATTCCAAATGGCAGCTATGAGAGAGCGTGATGGTGGAGGAGCAGCCAGTGTGTAGGGAGGATGGGCGAGAGCTGAGCCTTCACTGCGGAGGGTGGAGGCCATTTGTTCTCTACCAACTTCCTCACACACGAGTTATATCACCCAAGAGAAATAAGATAAAGAAAGAGCTCAATGTTTAGAGGACATCCGAGGGGTCTTGAAAGAAGAGAGAGTGATAAAGTGTCTCCTGGAATTCTCCTATCTTCTTTTCCCTCAGGTATCCATGGAAGGTGACCTGGCTGCTTGAAATGAATCTGCTTTTGGAATTTCTTTAGTCTGGACTGGACTGTTTAGAGAGGGGGCAATAATCAACCTTCAGACCCAAAATGAGTTTGACATCTGACGGTTTTTAGTCTAGATGAGGTTTTCAAGAGTTACAGGAGAGCTCCCCCACCACCCCCTGCTTCAAGCACATACACCTACTTTTCTTGAATTTAAAGTGCTAAGTAAAAGGCAAAAGATGAGGCTCAGGGATCTCTGAGGACGAGTAGAAGGAAAGATAGTAAGAGTCAGAGGTGGTGGTGGATGACTCCAAACGAACAGTGTCTCCTAGACACAACAGGACTTAGTGTACATATGAACTCCCAGACACTGGAGCAGCATACACAAGACTTTCACAGATTCAAGTCAGATAGGGTCCAAAACTGAGAGGGAGAAGTGGACACAGGTTCCCAAGCCTAATCAAGAAGCTGCTTGCAATTGATATCTGCTGGGAAAATGAAAATCAATTTTCTCCGATGGACTGCCACTGACTGTCTCAACCACTCAAGGGCAGGCCCCATGTTCAGAAGTAGTTGGTCACCACAAAATGAACTCCATGTTTTGTTTTGTTTTTTTAATGGGATTTCTGTTTCCTTTTGTTTTGTCTTACTTTTGTTTTTGTTTGTTTTGACAGTTTCGTTTTTGGTTTTTAATTCTTGAGAGAGAATGGGAACTTGAAGGTGTGTGGGTAGGATCTGGGAGGAATTGGGGGAGGGGAAACATGCTCCAAATAGAGTGTATAAAAACTTTTAAAAGTAAAAACATTAAAAATAAAGCAATCAGTACAAGGAGGCAAGAGCATCTAAAGTGTAGAACAAAAGAGCAAACGTATATCTTGTCCAGGCACATGTGTGGTGCATGGGAAGTGGGTGAAAGTACATAGAAGGGGGTGTGGTCTGTGATTTCTGTTTTAATGTTTTCATTAATGGTTCTTGAAGAATTGTCTTTGGGCCAACGGCATCAACAACATCTGCAAACATACCAGGGATGCAATGCTGGTGCACCATTCCAGATTCTGAGAAGCAGAAACTCCAAGGAAGGAGCCAAGGATATGTTGTGTGCAGCCTTCCAGGCCATCCTGATGCATACTCAGGTTCAAACCCATTGCTCAACACCAACAATAGTATAGTTATCCTTTATCTCATCCATGAGGAAGACATCAGTCAGGAAAGATCCAGCATCATATTGATGGGATGAGGGATTTCAGCACAAGGTCAACAATAGCATCAGGTATTCTCAAGAGCAATATAAATCAACCAAAGAACAATGGATGTAAAGTTACCTCTGCAACCTTCCATCCTGGGAAATGAATGCTGTTTGCTCCACTGATGGCAAACAATGACAGCCCTGTGTCACAGTTCTCCAGTTTGGGGAAATTCTAAAAAGCACACTTTTGAGATCAGTCATGATCTCATGAACTGTTGTCCCTGAACAGAACGATGAAGTCCAGTGAGATTCCGACAATAAGACACCCTTTTAGCTGTTATTCCTGCCCTAACACAGAGGTCCAGACCTCTAGGTGGCCATGATGGAGTGTTTGAGCCTTTTACCAACCAGACTGCCATGTTCCCTGAGAACCACACCCTGAGGCACCCCAGATCTTACAGCCCTTCACAAAGTTGGCTGTAGCAGCATTTTAGTGCAAAGTGAAAGTGCCAGAACCCCTTGTTAGTTTCTGGAAGGTGTGCAGGAACAGACATTGTGAGCTCAACTGAGGTCTGTCCATGGAAGATCTTATTATATGAGGGCAATTCTGGCCTTTGTGCCTGCCATGGTCTGGTTTTGTAATTTTGTGTGTTTCTGGGTCTTTTTTCCTTATCCATAAAATCAGAAATTGAACATGAGTTTCTGTAAGCTTTCTCTGCAGCAGCTGATTGTTATCTGCCTAATTTCAGAATCCCTGAGTCACTCGGAGAAAAATGATCTTTCTTATGCAAAAGATAAGGCTATTTGCTTCCCTGAGTGTAAAAAAAAAAAAAAAAAAAAAAATCACCACTCCTGGGTGCAATAGTGACAAGGTCTTTAATTTTTTTTTTTAGTATTTTAAAAGTGTGTGTGTGTGTGTGTGTGCATGTGAGTGCCGGTATGGAGGCCAGAAGAGGGTGTCAGATCCCCTGGAGCTGGAGTTACAGGAGATTGTAGGCTGCCTGATGTGGGTGCTGGGAACCGAACTGGAAGAGCAGTATGAGGTGTTAAGTGCTGAGCCAGTCCTCTAGCCCTCTGAATCTTAGAAATATTTTTTAAAAAAATCAGTCCACAAATGATCCAGGTTACCAATGTCATCATTTTTTTTAAAAAAATTTTTTTTGGAAATCAAATTACAAAAGTATCGATTTATTATAAAAACAATACAATGAAATGAGTTCTTGGTCATTATATAGGAAAATCCTACATGGAAGTTAACCATAGGGTATAGGGAAACTATAATCCCAGAGGGAGGGATCAGTTGAATTATCTTGATGACCAGTGTAATCAACAATAGTAATCTAGCAAAAAGAGATGCCGGGAAAAAGGAACGCTTGTTCACTGCTGGAGTGAGAGCAAACTCGTCAGGCGCTATAGACGTCAGTACGGAGACTAATCAAGACATTAAAATATGACCAGATGACAGAGCTCTCCTACTCTGGGAAAATACCCCAAAGTCTCTATCCTGTATTTGCAAATTCGTATACACTGTTACATTACTCATCATAGCGAGGAAATGGAACCAGCTTACATGTCGATCAGCACATAAATGGATAATGAGAATAGGACACATATGGACATATAATTTATATGTGTCTACACAGCAGGGTTATATTGAGCTATAAAGAAAAAATAAAAGTTACAGGAAAATAGATGGAAAGTACTATATTAAGAGAGCCAACTGTACCTCAGAAAGACAAATAGCTCAAGCTCTCTCTCATAAGTGGCCCCTAGCTTTTAATGTTTACGTATATGTATATATGTGAATGTGAGTGTGTATATAGGCTATGAGGCTAGGAAAGAGACCATGAGAGGAGAAAAGAGGTATTGAGGTGTGTGTAAGGGAGCTACAGAACTCATGTGATATGTGAGCAGAAAGGCAGTTACTGGGGTGGAAGGGTATATGGGCAGGCGGAGAAATGGGAAGAAGGTGGAAAAAAAAAACCAACAAAACGATGTTTGTTTGAAAATGCCAGAATGAGATCAATGTCATTTTAACACACCACGTTGCCAACAGTGCTTGTCTTGCAGTGTGCTAGCAAGGTCATGCTTGTGAAAGTTGCTTTGGTCACAGTCTAGTCCCTGTAGAATACACCACAGAATGGCCAGGCTGAGGGAGAGGTTGGCTTAGCTCAGGGGCAGCACAGCCTGTCTTCCTTGCTTTATGGGGAAGGTGTCCTGCTGAGATATTCCCTTCACATGCCCCCACAATGACCTGCAGGTGTTAATCAAGACACCTGCAAAGTCTTGTCACCATGCAACAGTGACTTTAATAACCTGCAGCTAGAATGATCCCGGGTCTTAGGAGAATGCTGCCCCATCACATCTGGGATGGATCTCAACGTCAAGGCAGATCCAAAAGACTCACCCTCAGGAAACTGTTAGGTACTAAATGCACATTCTTAGCAGGCTCTGGTCCTTGCCAGAGCTTAGCACTGACTCCTTACACCTTGGTGATCAAAATCCAGGCTTAGTTCTCCAATTCGCTCTCTGCACGTTTGCCTAACGGTGGTTCACAGTCACCTTGTACAACTCAGTGAGGAACATGAAGGGCCTGATGTGGGATACCAGCCAGGAAGCTGGAAGGAAAAGGGCTTCTGCTAGAGTCAGAGTGAGAGAGGGAGGGAGGGATGAGGATCATTAGTGCTTTATGGGGGCATCAGCCAGAAGGCTGGAAAGAAAAGAAATGCTTTTGGGGTCTGAGGGAGGGAGGGAGGATGTGTGCACACATAAACACACACAGACACACATGGTAGGGGGAGAGGGGAGGGGAAGGGAGAGGGAGAGAGAGAGAGAAAGGGAGAGATAGAGAGACACACACAGAATAATTTAGGCAAATGTAAAATGTTGCTGGGCAATTTTCACTTCCTTCATTGGGCTCAGGAGGAAACCATTTAATGTTTTGTTTTGTTTTGTATTTGCCTGAGGTGAGCAGAGTCTACAGAGAGGTGGGTCGCTACCAGTGTGTGCTTCCTGAGAAAGGTCGCATTTATTACACATGTTAGGGCTTCCATAGCAAAAATGCCATAGAACGTGTGGTTTAAATAACAGAATGCACCATTCCATGGTGCTGATGCCACGGGTCTGAGATCAAGGCGTCAGCAGGCCAATTCCTTTTGAAGACAGTGAGGGAGAATTTGTTCCATGCCTTTTCCCTCAGCTCTGATGGCTTGCTAGTAGTCTCTGGCATTCCTTGGCATGTGGGTACAGGGCCTGATCTCTGTTTCCATGCTCATGTGACAGTCTCTTTTTGTGTAAATCTGATTCTATGGTCAAATTTCTCATTTCGGTAACAACATCAGTCCTACTGCGTTGGGGCTCTGTGTAATGACCTAATTTAACCCAATCATCTCCACTAGCATCCTGTTTCTGAAGAAAATTATGGTCGAAAGCATTGGAGGTTAGTAATTTTGCGACCCCACCCATCCCATAGAATTCCCATCTCATATTGTCTTGGGTAAGATGGAGTGATCAAACTGCTTGCCTTTGCTCAATCTGTCCTTGCTGGGAGGGAGGTCTGCTTTGTTTAGGTTGAAGATGAGGTGAGTTGGTGAAGCCAGTTGAGCTCTTTGAAGATGGCTGGTGAAGCATCTCCTCTCTAAGGTGATCTGCAGAATAACACCGTGACACTCGACACTGAAAAGTGGAGTCTAGTTCCCTCCTTCTTAGTCAGGGCCATTCCTCACAGCTCCCTAGTACACAATATAAATCCTGCTCTGAGAATCCTGACTCTAGCACCATGAGAAGCCTTGCTCTGATCTCTTTGTGCCTTGGCTCCATCTAGAAATGTCCTCACTGGGGGGATGTATTCTTGTGAGGAAGCTCAGAGCTCCTATGGAAGAGCCAAGGCCCCTCAGCAGAGCTTGCAGTGGACCAGAAGCATCAACTCCCAGTCTCTCTAAGGTGTCTCTATGTGTCCTTCCAGATGAACTTTCTGAGCTCAGCCCACGCCACAGAGATTTCAACAACCCGTGAGAAATTGTTAGGAGACAACCGTGGTGCTGAGACTCAGTCAGATCACAGAACCTCCAAGAAATAGTTAACATTTATTTTTTTGCCCTAAGCCATAAAATTGGGGATTTTTCACAGAGAAATCAATGATTACTAATTTATTTCTCATGGATTGTAATAGACTCGTAAACCTAAGTCCCCAAAAGCCATGAACCCCAGACCTGAATTCCTGCTGGGAAACTGTCTTTGCATTCTCATAACCAAACATGGGAAAAGTACCTCTCTCTCTCTCTCTCTCTCTCTCTCTCTCTCTCTCTCTCTCTCTCGTAAAAATATTTTGGGAACTCTTTCATATGGAATGAGTTGAGTGCTCCTAAGAGGTCTTAAGTTGACATGAGGTGATCATGATGTTCTTGTGGCATAGCATAAAATTTCAGTACATGTATCCAGTAAGTACTGGTCAAATCAAAGCAGCTAGCACATCTAACATCCCTAATATTTACCATTTACTTTTCATGCTAAGAGCATTCAGGAGTCTCCTATGTTGTTCATAAGTGTTTGTTGATGACAGTTACCTCACTGTGATGTGGAATACCAGCACACATTTCTCTTGTCTGTTTTGGTACTTGTTAAACACCTCCTCTCTCCCCACACTTCTCTCTCTCTCCTCTCCCATTCTTTACCCACTCTTTCTATCAGGCCACCATCTCTGGTTTCTACACACGATGAAACCACGTGATCCTTTCCTTGGTGTGCCTGGTCCATTTCACCGGATATAATGCTCTCCAGGCTCATGTGTTTTGTCATCGAAGACGTGATCTCCTTCTTTTCATGGCTGACTAATATTTCATGTGTACCTGTATCTCATTTTCTTTCTGCATTCATCTGCTGATGGGCACACTGGTTAATTCATGTCTTGGCTCTCATGAATAGTGTGGCCAGGCAGTACAGGTGTCTCTTTGACACACTGTTTCCATCTCTTTTAAATGTTATTTCCAGAAATAGGCTTTCTGGATCTTGTGACAGAAATATTTTAATACTTTGAGTAGCGTCCGTGCTATTTTCCATAATGGCTACACTAACTTACATTCCCGCCAAGAGTGTATCTCGTTCTGTTTCTCCACATCCTTATCAGCATTTACTGTGATATGACATCTCACTGTGATTTGCATTTGCCTTTCCCTGAGGATTAGTGACATTGAACATTTTCCACATACTTGGACATTTTCTTGTCTTTGTAGAAAAATGTCCATTCAGATAACTTGCTCCTTCTTAAAAATTAGATTTTTGCTTTTGGTGTTGACTGGTTTGAATTCCTTGCATATTTCAGACACTACTTCCCAGTTGAGTTAGTAGATTGCAACTACATTCTCGCTTTCTGTGGGTTGTGTCTTTACCCTGCTGTTGCTTTGATTGTGCAAAAGGATTTTTTATTTTATTCATGTGCTTTAAAAATGGGACTAGTTGACTATTTGCTATTTATTCAATTACAAATCTTAATGTATGTTCTTATGTGTTCACCAGGAGCTGGAGGTAAGGAGGGCAGAGAGAAAGAGGTGAGGAGGGGGAGAATGCTGATGTACATACCTTTCCGTTTTATCAGTGCTGAGGCATTTGGGGCACACTTAGCTACAGCAGAAAGCTTAAACGTGCCATTTTGGTATGTGTGCTGAGGAGGTGGAGATTCATGGCATGCATTTACAGAGAGATCTTGTTTGACACAGGGCTTCTAAATTCCTAAGCTACGGAGTGGGAGGAACTATTAGGTAATTTATACTTCAAATATAAGACATTAATATCCGTTTAACTGCAGGCTTAGTGAAATCATGATTTTTTTTAATAAAAAGGATTTAATTTATAATTGAATTAGCAGGAGGATTTAGAAAGTTACACATAGCAATCAAATTATGTGTCCAGAAAGGATCATTCCCAAAATGTGGTCTAACTCCTAAAAACAGAGTGATATTGTTAATGATAATTTAGTCTCTTTAGCCCGAAGGGGATGATTCACTAAACAGTGGACAACCCTGCCTCAGAGCTCGGGTGGATGAGACGTAAGAACAAGGGGAGGGAGTGGATGAGAGAGGAGCCCAGAGGACGGGGCAAAGGGAAGAACTTCACAGCTGTCAGCAGTGGTATAAAAGGCAAAGCCCAGAGCTAGAGTTTATAGATCTGAACTTAGCCAGCGGTGTATGCGGGGCTAGAGTGAGGCTTAGGAGAGCCACGTGATGGTCTTAACTGAAGCCAGCTTCCTAATCCTCCCTTAAGCCCGGGTCTTAAATCAATCAAGCAATGGATAGACCAACAGAAAATAAATTAATTCATTCTTCACTATATTTTTATTGAGTACTGATTTAGCTCAAGGCTCGCGGCCAGACTTGGGAATGCCACTGTGGGGGAAGACACAGGCCTGCTCTGCCCTCCTCCACCCTCCCGCCTGGAGGGGACATTTCAAACAAACACACAAAACATTGTGAGCTGGAAGTGCTATTAGTTCTTTCAAGAAAGGCTTATATATGTCTATGGAAATGTCACAAAGATTCAAAGCAACCAAGGCATGTAGATGGCTGTGACTGTTAGGTGACATGTAGCTTCAGAAGTTGTTCAGGCAGAAGATGGCTAAGTTAAGGGAGAGGAAAGGAAGAGTGTTCTAGAATTGTGTCTGGGCTCTGTGGAGTGAGAAATTGGTGCAGGCGATCTGAAGGTCAACTTTTGGGTCTGAGCTCACCAGAAGCCTTCCCCCAGTAGAGTCTCCCGTCTTTCTATCAACTTCTGTTACTTGGCCTGGGGCTTTTACTAGCAAGAGAGCGATTCCTCCAACTGCTTCTAGGCTTGAGGAGTTTGGAGACCCAGGAGGAGTGACGTTGCCCCTTGTGTAAGGAGTGCAGTGACCGAAACAGCTGTGCAAAGGCCTCATCTGGGAACAGGGGAGCTTGGGAGTCTGGCTAGATGCGAAGGTGGGGGCGTGGCAGAAGTGAACATGGACAGGGAAGAAGGGATGCTCTGGTGATGGAGGTTCACTTTGACCTTCAGGGCAAATATGAATGATTCTTCAATATCACTTCACAGTGTATTATCAACATTGCCCCACAGTGAGGGCTTTCACTTGCTTTGATTTATATAGGTGTGCAATTGGTAACTTGCCCCATTTATTTTATTTTTAATTCCTCTCTGGCACTATCTATAGGATTTGATATATGTTCTAACCATCGTTTATAGTCTTGTATAGTGGTGTTCTCCCCCCCTACCTGTGTGTGTGTGTGTGTGTGTGTGTGTGTGTGTGTGTGTGCATTTTTAATTTTGGTAATTTTTTTACAGAAAGGATCTAAGTTACCCAGGGTGGCCTTGAACTTGTGTGATTTATTTTGGTTCATGGTTTAAGGGGATCCGTTCCATCACATCAGGTAAGGCACGGCAGTGGGAACTTGCTCACACCTGGCAGGACTGGAAGTAGAGAGTGATGGGGGCAAAACTTTAGGCTATGCTCTAACCTCCAGGCCCATCCTCCAATAATCCACTTCCTCACTCTAGGCCTCACTTGCTAAGGCCACTTTCTAAGGCCACTTTCTAGGTAGGCTCCACAACACCCTAGAACTGGGCCATTATCTAAGGACCAAGTCTTCGAACCCATTAACCTGCGGGGGAACATTTTATACATAGCAGCATCCATCACGTTCTGCTCATCCATCCTGAGAGATGCACCTTTGATTGACTCTTTGGCCCACCAAATCTCAGAAGAGTGTTCTTTGGATCAGTCAGCTCTTAGGATTTGAGTTTATGCAAATTTAGTACCTGGTTTAATGGTCTTGAAGGCCCGTATGCAATGGAGCCATGATGGACTGTAGATGCGATGTGACCAGCTGCCTCAAGCTCCTCCCACGGTGCTTTCTCCGTCATGATGGACTGTAACCTTGAGCTGTGAGCCACAGTACTCTTCCTCACATTGATTTTCTCAGGTGTTTGTCACAGCAGTGAAGGAATTAGTACAGAAACTGTGTCCCAGTCAGGTGTGTTCTGGAGGACTCTGCCCAGGTGAATGACACATGTAAGGGAAGGAGAGTCACAGCACAGAGAAAAGACACTGAGGGAGGACTAGGAGGGGCTGGGAGGGTCCAGTTAGGAGAAGGCTCTGTCTTAGGCACTCCAGCCACCTAGGCCAAGTGGTCTGTTATACACAGCTATTGCTTCTGTGACGGGTGCTGCACTGAAGTCAGCTGGGCAGGCAGCTGAGATGGGCATAGGGGAAAATGAAAAATGGAACACCCAGGAAGACTTAAATCCACTCCTGTCGTGCTGCCCTCAAGGTCCTTTTAAAAACGATTATTATCATTACCATCGTGTGTGTGTGTGTGTGTGTGTGTGTGTGTGTGTGTGTGATGTGGGGCCACACATGTGATGTAGTGTGAACCACAGCACAGTGATGCAAGTCAGAGGCCAGCTTTGTGAAGTTGGTTGTCTCTCTCCACCTTTACGTGGGTCTGGAGATTACACTCAAGTCACAAGGCTTATGTGGGAATGTTTCACCTGCTGAGTCTTAAGCTCCGAGCTTCACACAGCTCCACTACCTCTGTTAATCTGATAAATGTTAAAGAAATGTTTTATTTTAATTAAAAATTTCTGATTGTACCTATTAATATGCTATTAACTTCATTATATGATTGACAACCATTAAAGTTTCAATTTTTTTAATTGTTCAGTTGGATTCCTTGCCTGTTTTTCCACTGAGAGATCTGTCCCTTTATAAGCAATCTCACAGCCTTTTTTGTTCCTTTGTTTTTTTAATTTTATAAACTTCGCTATTAAAAAACCTTACAATAAATAAAAACATCACACACACAAACTATAACCAAGCCTAAAGTCTATAGTCTCAAGGGACTTCAGTACAGTTAGGACAGGCATTTGGAAAGGTGATATGGAGCTTTGTATTTGCTTTTCATTACTGGAGATCAAACTCGAGGCCCTGTGCCCAATAAGTAAGCTAATTCTAGCCCCGGACTACCTTTTTGTATTTTGGACATACACTATACATTGTTTTAGGTATTGAAAATATCCCTCCTCATCATTCTCTGTCAAATGTGTTTATGGTGTGCTTTATAAAGTGGCAATTCTTAATTTTCATGTAATCCAGTGTACTACTTTATTTTTTTTAATCTTAAAGATTTCTGCTATAGGTCAGTCACATTTTCTTTAAGACTTTTATTTGATAGAATTCATTTGGAAGGATTATGGGGAAAATCTCCAGAAGAGATTGTAAGAAAATGATTGGGTTGTATGAGAAGAAAAATTGAATGATGTTGATTCCATTTGTGGAATCTTGTGAGTAGAAACAGTTATGTTTCTTCCTTTTCGATCTGTGTGTCTTTTGTGTGTTCCTGACCTGACAATATTTAATCAAAGTGGAGATGGCAGTTATTCTTGTCTTGGTCCCAGTCTTGCAGGGAGAGCACTCAGTCTTTCCTCAGTAGTTTAGTTATCTGTAAGACTTGGAAGTTGTCCTTTCTAAGACAAGAGGAGCACTCTTATCTTCTTATCTGGGAGTTTTCACCATGAATGGTTGCTAAAAGTTGTCAAATCTTTTACCTGATTATCAACTAATAGCCATGTCTCCCTGGTATATCAAAATAGCAAATAATAATCACATTTACTGGTTCTTGGATAGTGAGCCAGCCCTGCATCATACTAGTCTTGTTTTCAATGTATTTTCCTTTTAGCACTTTAGTGTCATGATATCTTTGTATTTTAAAATGTCTATTTGGATTTTTTTTGCTTGCCAAGGTGGATCGCACAGCCTACCAAGCACAGAGCTTGGGTGCTTGTGTGGTGAGGGTGAGTTGGGGAGGTGAAGGGGAAGGGAGGAGGTGGTTTGGTATGGGGACTGGAGAGGAGAGAGGTAAGGGATATGGGTTACAGATTAGCAGGTTTTTTATTTTATTTTATTTTATTTTATTTTTTTAATGCCCTGTGACTGAGAGAACCTTTCTCTTCCTGGCATCCTTCTGTGACAATCAGACTAAGCAGTTGATTTGATGGTGAAGTTTCAGGGCTGGCTTCTTGAGTGACCCATAAAAGTTCTAGTTTGTGATTAATATAAAATGAATATTTTAAACTCATGGCCAAGGGACGTGTAAGCAGGGAACATTTCCTGACACAAGGAAGGTGACCAGCACAACATATTAAACAGGATTGATACATCTGTGAAGAGGATGTGTACATCTGTGACACAGTGAGAGATGTGACGTCACAAATGACAGATGAGTCACCTTGAAAACAAGCATATGTGTATACATAGAGAGAGAGTGAGAAGGGATAGGGAGCAACTGACAGAGAGGAGACAAGGGAGAGAGAGAGACAGAGAGACAGAGAGACAGAGAGAAAGGCTTTGAATAACAATGGTCTTTTTTGAACATATAACCTACATATATATATATATATATATGAGAACATATGTATATAAAGTAATACATGTTTATTCATATATATACATAAATATAAACCCTGTATACACATAATCATAATTATATATAGGCATATTTTTTCTTTAAGAAAGAAATAATACATAAATTCTTTTCAGCCTATGTGGGGCATCAACACAAATAGGCATGTCTTAGGCCACAGATCAGTCTCCTAACTGTGCCCAAACATCATATTTCACCAAATTCAGAAACAAACACAAAAAGAGACAACTCTGTTTCCCTCAAAGCACCAACATCATTTACTTGTAACTTTAAAAAATCATAAGCAAAAAGGAAATTAAAAATGAAAATTTCAAAATGTTTAGAGCCCAAAGAAAGCAAATGGAGTTTCTAATAACTGTGGGAACAAAGCCAAAATAATTCTTTGGGGGGAAATTTTATACTGTGAAAGACATTTATAAGGGGAAAATAGCAAATGAACTTATATTTTAGAAATGAGGAAAAACAAACAATAAAAATAGCTGAAAAGGATTATGAAGAAAACTGAGTAAAGCTGGGATCAGGAGAGGTGGTCCTCCCCAGGGAAGAGCACACCGATTAGTTGTCCAGTGCCAAACGATCATACAAGTAACATTATGTGGATTCAACAAGCTATATTTTGTATAAACATATATGCATGTAATAATTAATGGGAAAAAAGAGACCATAAATTTTAAAGAGAGTAGGGGTGGGTATGGGCTTGGAGGGAGGAAAGGGACGGAAGAAATGTTGTAATTAAATTACAATCTCAAAAATAAACAAAACAGAAACCCACAAAGGTAGGTGAGATGTTAAAGTCAAGTCAAAATAGAATCAGCCACTAACCACAGCATGTGCTGTGACCCCGCAGCTCAGTGTCTCCCTCGGCACGACCCCGCCACCTCCCCTTGCTCTGATGAAGGGAAGTCACCCATCCCTGGTGAACTGTCTTTGTGAAAATCCCTGCCTCACATGCTGCTTCTTGGGAATCTGACCTCAAGCCCACACTGCAGACTTCATGATCTGCTTTGGCTCCTCCCGAATAAGCAATGCATCAGGATAAGAAGACAGATTACAGCCATAATTCCAGGGCCTAAGGAAGCAGCAAGGGAGAGGAGGCAGGAACATGGCTGGCAGGATTCTGGTGTAGTTGAATAGGAATCAAACAAGTTCCTACACAGGGTAAGTCCAATTGACAGCGAATTAAATATGTCAAAAGTCACAGAAAGGACTTTGCATGTCCCCGATTCATTGATATGATAAATTATATGAGCTGATGATAAGGCCGATTAGTCTGCTCTGATCATAGGCATGTATTGAAATATCACACTAATACCCTATAAATATGTATAATCCTTGTGTCATTAATTATATACAATGTATAAAATAATCACATGCATATGTATGTGTATATTCTTTTTAAAAAGATGAGACCTCAACTAGGCAAAATAAAACTGGTAGTTTTCCTCTAAAGGGTCAAAAGCACAGAGAAGGTATGATGGATAAAAGTCCCTCTCACCACTGCATCAGTGTGTCTTGCAGGCAGGTCGCTGTTGTGGGTCGTAGGGTTTGTAGCTGGGTGATATTGGTGGTGACCCTTTGTCTCCAGGAGTGTGCAGAGGGCCTCCCAGCATCATGGACACTAGTCATTAGGGGCGAAGCTTCTAATTGGACGCCAGCCAGACTTTTCCGTATTTGATGATGTAAGTGTTATCCTCAGCAGTAGGACCTTACCATCTGGTGGTGGAGAACAACCCATAGCCTTGGCCTGTAATGTTTGAGTGAATCCGTGGGACCCCTGTGGACAATGACTCCAGTTGTAACCCATCCCTGGAACTGGAGGTTTTACTTGGTATGTTGTCTAGTTGGGACATAGTCTCATCCCTTTCAGGGCAAATCCATTTAAATTCCTTTCACATACATATATATTTTAGGAAGCTTCTATAGTAGTAGGTTTCCATGTAGTTTTCAAAAGGCCTTAATTGAAAAAGTATAAAAACTTAAAAATGAGCAAAATATTAAAAATAAAGTATAAAAACTAACAAAATACATCTAATCTTTATGAGGAAATCATAAAAAGTATCTGTTGAAAGACATTAGAGATGGTCTGGAGGGCAATATTAGAGATCTCTCAGACTTTGTCATGATTGGGACTGACAGTATGTCAGATAATTCTAGAACATTTCTTATGGCATAGCATAAAGAAAAACATTGATGCAACCTAAAATATTTTATTGTAACTTTTAACATATTAGTTTACTTTTTCTTCTTTGTTTTGCCTAAGAGCTGAACTCTTACGTTGAAGTTTCTTTTTGACTTTCTCGTGTCAACTGTAGTCAGATTCACGAAGGTGTCTTATTGTCCAGTTTTATTTTATTTGAAGTGAAACCAGTAGTTTGAAGAATTGGCAGAGCAATCCAAAAGAGAACTCGGAGAATTTCATAATTGATTTGTGCCAATAGTTGACAAACTTCTCCCCGACACTGAGTTTTAGCAAGCTCCTTCCTTGTCTTTTGAGAGCATTCCACGCATCTTTGGTTGAAGCAATAACTGTCTTGTTGCATGTTCTTAATTTGTGTAACATTCAATTAAATTATATCCTTTTATTAGCCAGTGCAGATGTGTCTTGAGACTACATGTGTGTGTCTGTTCAATTTGATCGATGAGAAGCAGAATATGTGGGTGTTTTATTAATTTACTGGAGAGTGTCCCTGTGACTGTGTTCCAAGTAGTTTTCTCTGGGGACGTTTAGCCCAACATTGTAAAGATGTCATTTTTTAAAAAATTACCTAGTGAATTAATGCAATCAATAGAATTGTCACAGATTGTCATAAGCTGGTCCTCAAATGTTGGGCACCCTCCTCCGTCACTCTCCACTTTCGTTCTGGAGGCAGACTCTCTCACGGAACCTGGAGCTCGCTGACTAGCCTCGCCTGCTGGCCAGGGAGTGAGGTCTGGGGACCAGCCTGTGCTGACTCCCCCGGTGCTGGGTTCCAGGCTCCTGTCCCCTACTTTTTGAGGGTCTGAAGTCAGGCTTTTGTGCTTCTGCAACAGTCCCTTTGCCCACAGATTCGCCTCTCCGTGCCTAGGCTGGACTTTGGGGGCCTTGGTATGGTCAGCTCAGCATGCTGGCGAGGTGGCCTGTTTCAGCTCTCATACTTCTCTGTTCATTTTATGCTTTTAGGGTGGAGCAGTTCTGTGCCCTCCATCCTTTCTGATTGGTTCGTAATGCCTGTGTGTGACTCTGATATAGCACTACCTTCCCAATCAGTCTTCCTGCAGGTCAACATTCTTCCTGTGCGTATCTCAGTGTCAAAGTTTCACAGTGGCTTATGATGATCTGAATGCACACACAATTCCCCTCTCCTTAAGAACAGGATTTTGGCCTTAACTCAGCATTTTCCAAAATAAATGTGGACCCAAATTACCTAGAAATCTTATTAAAATGCAGGTTGTGGGGGCTTCATAAAGTTCAGTCCATAAAGCGCTTGCTGTGTCATTTGAGGCCTGGAGTTCAGTCCCCAGAACTGTCTTAAAAATCTGTGTGTGGTGGTTGCACACTTGTAATCCCAGTGCTGAGGAGGTGGGCACAGGAGGCTCCCCAAGGCTCACTGGCCATCCAGCCTACCATACTAAGTGAGTTCTAGGTCACTGAGAAAACCTATCTCAAATATATATATGAAAAGTTCTCTGAAAAGTTGGCCTTCAGCTCTGCATGCATGTGCACACTCATGTATGTGTGCACACATCTGTACACATGTGAACGCACACACACACACACACACACACACATACACACACATTCTGGTTCAGTGGGGCTCAAGTGGGGGCTGAGAGTCTGCATATCTAGCAAGCTCCCAGGGTTGTGATGCCCCTCACTTAAGTCCCGAGGCTTCTTTGTACACTTGAGATCCAGAATGGCATGGCTGATTCTGCTCAGGCAGAAGCGTACCATTAATCACTGTTTTCCACCACTTCTCAACTCTGGCTTCCCATTAGAACCACGGGGAAGTTTTAAAGAATTCTACAGCCCAGATCCCACGCTGGGGGTTTCTAATTTAATTAGCTTGGAAGAGAGCCTGAGCGTTAGAAGGTTTTCGAGCCTGAATGTGTCCCTTGGATTGTGAGCTGGAGTCTTTGAAGACTTGAGGTTCCCCTTACGGCTCCCAGGTCTATCTCCTGAGCCCGCAGACTGCAACCCTTTACTAGAAGTTGGTTAAAGAAATTAACTTCTTGCTCTGGGCTTAGGTTCAGTGCTCCTAAGAAGCTTCCATCTCTTCAGGGTGGGCATTTTTTTTTTTAAAGAAGGGAAGGTGGTGCTGGAAATGACACATTTATGAGGTGACAAAGTCAAGGGTGAGTGTGTTAGGGGGCCCTGAATTAGGGAGTAAGCCAACCCTGGTGACATCTTATGGCTCAGAGTGGGTGGCAGAAAGGCCCAACTAAGTATGTCAGCTCTTTTAAAGTTACTGTGAGAAAAAACGTTGGCCAATATATTTTAAGGAGTTCCCTTTAATAGCTCTTCCGGCAAGGGCAAATTTAAATTAAGCAGTTTATTGTTCAGTGTGCTTATTATTTTAAAATATCCAATGAATATGTAAGTAGGGTACTGAGCTGATTTCAGGCCAGGCGTCTGAGCAAAAGATTGTTGGGAACCATCTCCTGACTTCTGAGTTTTGTCTCACACAATGAGCTCTCAAGTGCTGGAAAGTCAGCCCAACCTCTGAGAAGGAATTAATCCTTAACAAACAAAGCAGCAGCCTGGGAAGCCTCATGGTGCCCACAGAGAATACTGAGCAGCTGAAGAATCAGGTTGTGATGAGGGCCTTCAGTCAAATGGCTTCAGAAAGACCCACTGAGGCAGATCTGTGTCCAGGGACTGGAGGCAGAAGCATGGTAGACCCTGTGTAAACAGCTCGCGACAGCCTAGTGCTGACTTTTGAGCAGTTCTATGAGCTAGTTTTCAAACACAGCCATCCTTAAAAATTAAATCATAAAACTTTACAGTCAAATTATTTGAGAGCAAACTAGTGAACGCTTGACCCCCATTATTTCTTAACTCGTTCACCAGGTTTTGCTGTTCTATAAATGCTGGGGAGTCGTTATGCCTGTAACCAGGGCATGGTGAAAATACTTGTAGTTGTCACAACTGGTATCTTTCTCTTTTACACTGCTTTCCATGATGTCATAGTGAAGGCTTGGCAAGCTAGACCATAAGAACTGACATGTGGCTCAGGGTGTGTAGCTCTGTTGGAAGAACTCTCTCCTTGAGCATCATCCATTGTACTAAATGAAACTAGACATGACATTGCATGCCTATAAACCCAGTACTTGGGAGGCAGAGGCAGGAGGATTTGAAGTTCAAGGTCATCTTTGGCTACGTAGTGACTCTTAAGGGACAGCCTGGACTACATGTCTGAAAAAAAAAGAATTAATGTTATACAAATTACTCATTGATTTGTTGATTTTATAGTTTTAAAAGTAAGGAAGGACCTGAAGAGATGGCTCAGTGGTTAAAAGCACCTGCTGTCTCAGAGGACCAGAGTTCAGTTCCCACCACCTACATTAGGCAGCTCACAGCCTGCTTCAGCTCCAGAGAATCTGACAACCCTTTCAAGCCTCTAATGACCCTTGAGTGTGCACACACACAAATAAAAACAATTTTTTTAAATCATGGGAAAATGTCAGTAATTCTTACTAAGTGAGCACTGACGAATTCATATTAAATGTGTGTGAGGGCTAGGGTATAGTAAAGTGGTCCTTTCCTGCAGATGAACAGCTCTGGGTTCCAAGTAGGACAAAGGGGGAGGGCGTGGATTAGCTGCAACATAACGTTTGGGGAAAAAAAACCTTTCAAGATTTGAGAGCTCTCTAAGGATGCAGGATTAGTTTATTTGGACTGTTCTGCATGATGGGTGGGCTATGAAAGATAGTCTTGTTTAAAGCCTCTGGGCAGACAAATTCTGAAATTCACAATTTGGGGGTCTTGGAGTAATCCCATGGAATAGGCTTGGTGTGTTACAACCCATAGTGGAGTCAGATGCAGCAACCTGTGACCAAAACATGAAATCAAGAAGTTTTCTCACTGGACTATATGAGGAAAAACTGGATGTGTGGTGTCAGTTCAAGTCAGGTTTTATTACCAAATGAATGGAGCTCAAGTATTCTCAACTGGATGAGGAAGGAAGGAAGGAAGAAAGAAATGTGTGGTGTGGAAAGCAGGCCAAGAGCTGCACCTCTGTAAACTGGTTGTTCCATAACTAATACTGGAGCCATGGTGGGCAGCCTGTGTTGGGTCGTGTGATATGTGTTTACATAGGCCTCAAGTCCAGTCCCTCCCACAACTGCCCATCTTTTCATTGGGAGACTTTGTTTGTTTGTTTTTGTTTTTAAAGATTTATTTTATTTGTGTGTGTGTGTGTGTGTGTGTGT
>CABHPQ010161360.1:0-12011 GCA_902168405.1 Peromyscus aztecus | reverse complement strand
CAACTTCCTAGAGGTCGTTTTCTCTGTCTCCTTTTTGCATGGGTCCCGGGAATACAACTCAGAGCATCGTGTTTGTGTGCCAAGCCCCTTCGCCCTCTGAGCTGTCCCACCAGCCTCGATCTACTCTTGTCTAGACGGAGACCAAGCCGGTGATGAGCTGGTGCAAACGCTCTGAGCTTGAGATGGGATTAAAATCCTCATCGGATTTCAAAGCGTGAAAAATAATGAGAAAACAGGAGGCTGGAAAGACAACTCAGGGGCTAAGGGCATTTACTGCTCTCACAGGGGACCAGTGTCCATGAGCAACAACGTGGTGGCTCATAACTACCTATAACTCCAGCGCCAGGGGACCCGATGCCTTCTTCTGGCCTCTGAGGGCACCCGTACACACAAGTACATACCCACACACAGACAGACACACTGACACACACATGTACACACACCCACACACAAAATAAAATGAAATATTTTTTAGTGAAAAAGTCTTAGGCATTTGCTGATCTCAAGGGAAAAAATACATATTGTGTCGTTGGTTGTTTTTCTTTTATTCTTCTGGTCTTAGCTCTTTTGAGGGGCTTGCCTCCCAGCTCCCAAATAAATCACACACAGAGGCTTATTCTTAATTATAAATGCCCAGTCTTAGCTTGACTTGTTTCTTGCCAGCTTTTCCTAATTTAAATTATCCTATCTACCTTTTGCCTCTGGGCTTTTTCCTTTTCTTATCTCTATATATCTTACTTTCACTCTTACTCCAAGGCTGGATGGGTGGCTGGGTGGCTGGGTGGCTGGGTGGGTGGCTGGGTGGCTGGGTGGCTGGGTGGGTGGGTGGCTGGCCCCTGGAGTCCTCCTCTCCTTTTTTCTCATTCTTTCTTCTTCCTCCCAGATTTCTCCTTCTGTTTATTCTCTCTGACTGCCAGCCCCACCTATCCTTTTCCTGCCTTGCTATTGGCTGTTCAGCTCTTTATTAGACCATCAGGTGTTTTACACAGGCACAGTAACACAGCTTCACAGAGTTAAACAAATGCAACATAAAAGAATGCCACACAGCTTTGTATCATCAAACAAATGTTCCAGAGCATAAACAAATGTAACACATCTTAAAATAATTTTCTACAATATTAAGTATACTTGTTTAACTAAAATACATTTTTTAGATTTCTTTTAAAGATTTACTTTGATTTACATGTTTGAGAGTTTGCCTGAATGTACCTCTGTACACTATGTGTGCAGTTCCAATAGAGGCCAGAAGAGAGCATCAGGTCCCGCAGAACTAGAGTTATAAGTGGTTGTGAGCCACCTTGTGGGTGCTGGGAATTGAACCCAGGTCCCTTGCAAGAGCAGCCAGTGCTCTTAACCACTGAGCCATCTTTCCAGCCCCAATAAAATATTCAATCACTTCACCTGCTTGTTTTGTCTTGCTTTGTTTTGTTTTGAGACAGTCTTATACCATAGCCTGAGCTAACCTGAAATTCACAATCCTCCTGCCTCAGCCTCTGAGTACTGGGATAGAGGCATGAGTCACCCTACCTGGCTTCTTTTAGCTTTAGTAACTGGCTGCTGGGAAAGCTCACACACAAGGCTCACTTGACACTTTTGATCACACTGTTCTGAGTAATTCTACCCCCAAGGAGACGCATCTCATTTAACTTGGGAAGAAACACTTTCTCTCCCATTTCACAGAAAGTAAAACCAAGTCCATCTTTCACAAGCCTCAGGCAGAGAGTCACAGTAAGGTCAGGCTCAGGCTTTTCCACTTGAGATTACCTCCTTGGGGCAGGATCCCAGAGGTGAAGTCACTCGATACACAATTAATGTTCAATCCCACTCACCCCTGGCTTGCTCCCAACAACCAATATGGCCAGCAACGCAGGCCTGCTCCTGTCACCATCTACCACAGGTTTATGGGTAGAGAAGCATAATCACCATGTGCCACGGCCACTACACCAGCTCACAGGATCACGGCCACTATACCACAGTTCACTGTACCACAGTTCACAGGACCACAGCCACTATAACACAGCTCACAGGACCATGGCCACTCTACCACAGCTCACAGAATCTCCCACTGTATCATGGCTCATGGAACCACAACCATTATATAAAAATAAATAAATAAATAACAGAACACATGACACCCCTAAGTACCATTCTTTCGCGCCCAGCAGCCCCCTCCCCGGTTACCCACACCTCAGTTTTCCTCTGAGAGGCCAGAGTTTGGCTAGTCATGTGACCACACTTCTACCCACATCAGTGAGTTCTGAGGCAGGTGCATGACACAAATAAGCCCAGTGAGAGTCTCTGTCATGTGCATTGAAGGAAGAAGCTCCTCCTTTCTGTTAGAGGCTATATGGATGCTACCAGGGATGACACCAGTTTGGACCGACACAGGCCACTCCTTCAAAGGGCCACCTCAGTAAGAGGCCAACCAGGAGACAAAGACTGGAAGGGACTAAGCCTTGCCTTGTCACTTGCGAACCTGGATCATGATGTGCTTAAAGTAACCTCACCCCAATTTTGCAGCCTGTGAGCTTTTCTCCTCTCCTAGAGCCAGAGTTTCATGTTAGGTCTTGGTGTTTGGGCTCTCTCTCTCTCTCTCTCTCTCTGGAGATTTATTTATTTTTATTTTATGTGTGTGGGTCTTTTGCCTGTATGTACCTATGTGCACCATACACATGCCCGATACCCTCAGAGGCCATAAGAAGGGTGTCAGATCCCCTGGGGCTGGAGTTACAGGTGGCTGTGAGATACCATGTGGGTGCTGGGAACCGAACCCGGGTCCCCTGCAAGAGCAGCAGATGCTCTTAACCACTGAGCCACCATGTGTGGGTTCTATCCCACAGTTGTCCTCTGACTTCCACACATACAACATGGCACAGTGCCCAAGTGCAAATGTGCATGCATGCGCACACACACACACACAATACTAAAATAAAAACATTTTTAAAAGACTCTATATAAACACCACCTTGAGGACATCAGTCCCTCCTAGACACTGCTTTCTTACCCAGTGCCGACCAATATGGTCCACAAAAAAAAAATAAAAAAAAATTTCAACCTAACCTCTTGCAGGAGGCCACCGCTTTGAAAACAAGTCAAAATGAACCATTTCCCGCTTCACTCCAGGTCATAAAGCTTCAGGCTCTCACTATCCATCCCTCTGTCACGGCCATTTCAAAAGCAAAATGGGGACTCAAATTGTTCCTAGGCAACAAATTACACACCTGTTGGGGGAGGGGAAAAACTAGAACACCGACTGCAGATAGAAACCACTTCTCCCTAATGCCGCCGAAGCCGCCTCTATGGTGGAGCGTGGGGCAGTCTGAGCAGTCAGCTTTCCCCCAGGTGAGACTCGCGCAGCCTGGAAGTTTTTAAACGTGACACGTAACACAAGCAAGGACTTCTGAAGGGCGTCCAGTCCAGCTTCAGCTGTGGCCTTCATTCTGTTTGAATGGCTGTTTGGGCATGACTGTGGCCTCATGACCGAGACCTCATGACCGTGAGTCGGCTCCGGGGAGGTTTCTCGGGGTTGCCATAGCCCGGCTGGGACCCACAAGAGGAAAGTGAGCCATGTGCCCAGCCTCTTCCCACAAGGTTGCCAACGTCACAGGCTCCTGCTTTTAGAGTAACTAACTCCAGAGCTGTGGAGATGGCTCAGGAAAGTGCTGGCCAATCAAGCATTAGGACCTAAGTTCAAATCCCCACACCCACATTAAAAAAAAAAAATGCAATTCTGGTTAGAGCCTATAATCCCAGCACTGGGGACGCAGAGACAGGGGGATCCCAGGAGCTCCAGGCTCAAAATAAAAGTGGACAGTGAGTGAGACACCCAACATTGGCCACTGGCCTCTGTGTGCGCACATGCTCGCACGAAAGCCTAGCCTCTCTGCCTTCATTTGTGTCTGTCCCCTTGATGCCGGTCATCCCCCTGTCTCTGCATCTGAACATGTTAAATCATTTCAGGAGTCTAGAATGCAGAAACTCCTAACCAATCCCATTCCAGTTCCAGGCTGAAAGCATGGAGATTAGCCATTGTCCTAACCCTTCAGTCAGCCTGGGTTCTAGAACAGCAAGTCTTCCATGGCCGAACACAATCCACTTCACACACACATGCACGTACGTACACACACACACACACACACACACACAGGGGGAGGGGGGGCCGCAGGCAACACAATGGTCTAGATGAAGAGGCTGCACCCGCACCCTGAAACACATCAACTTTTGAGAACCAGCCTGGTCCCCTTAAGTCATGACTGATAGACTAACAACTGCTGGACCACCTTGCAGGCCCAAAGCTGAGACAGTGACAGCGGACTGCTTAGCCACATGTCCCTGCTGCCCTTGCCCTAGCCCTTCTTCTGCTTAACAAGTACCCTGGAGACCCCATCCCTCTCCCTCCCATGTGCTGGCTAACTCCTTACTTTGCTTATTAATATTACTTTTATCACTTTAATTGGTGATCTGGGGACAGGTGACCAAGCATGGCTATGGGAGCAGCTAGGACCAACACTTGTGCTCTGCATCTCTGGCCACACTGAGGGCATCCACAAGGCCTCACTCTCATGACCCTATCACCTCTACACACCATCACAGGAGGCATGGGGGTTGCAGCCTGAAGCCAGGGGGTAGGGGAAATGACCACTGAACCACACACACACACACCCTGTCCTGAAACCAACTGTGCCACATGACCCAGCCCCTGGAGTGACTTCCTTTACAGTCACAACTCCGTCTTCAGACCTCTCGACCTTGCACACCCAAGACTCCAGCAACTCCAACCCCAAGTTCAGGCTCTGGAGAGTTCTTGCCCATCTGCCCAGTGGAATGTTCCAGGACATTCTCTATGACATCACTTGTCACAGAGAGAATGGACAAACAGCCACGGGAGATGGGCTGCATGGGGGTGAAGGGGAAGGAGGTGTGTCAGACACACAGAATTTACACCACAGAAAATCAACCAGCCCTGGGGATATTGCAGAGAAGCATGCTGCAGAAGCCACACCCTTTACGGAAAGTTTCTAGACATGCGTGAAACGTAACGCAACTTAGGGTAACATGTGTGGCCGACAAACTTAAGAAAACTTGCTGAAGGGCCAGAGAGATGGCTCAAGGGTTAGGAACACTGGCTGCTCTTGCAGAGGACCCTGGTTCGATTCCCAGCACCCACACAGCAGCTCACAACTGTCTGTGACTCCAGTTCCAAGGGATCTAATGCCCTTTTAGTGTCTGTGAGCACTACATACATGAGGTACACATACAAGCAGGCGAAACACCCATAGACAGGGCCGGGCAGCAGTGGTGCATGCCTTTAATCCCAGCACTCACAGGCAGATCTCTATGAGTTCGAGGCCAGCCGGGTCTACAGAGCAAGATCCAGGACAGGCACCAAAACTACACAGAGAAACCCTGTCTCGGAAAAAAAAAAAAAAAAAAAAAAAAACCAACAACAACAACACCCATATACATAAGATGGAATAAATAATTATACAAAGAAAACAGGCTGAATTCAAACGATGATCCCGAGGGAAGAGGGGGAAGCATGAAGGCAGACAGGAGCCTAGAACACGTGGAAGCCTCCATGCACCCATTGGAACCGGCATTTTCTATGACCATAGTTGGGTACTGTCTGCTCAGTTTTCATCAAAATGTCCTCTGCACCTCTCTGCACGCTGGGAATGTTACATAATGTTCGAGACAGGCTCCATCAGTCGACAATGACTGGAAATTGAAGCTGGCCTTCCCAAGTGCCTGCCATTAGGAAGTCCGGTCGTCGCAGAAGCAGAAAGAGCTACAGGGATGAGTGACGGCCTCAACACCAGCCGAGATGTGCTGAACGCTGGTTTACATTTTGTTCCAGTTTTAGATTCCAAAACAGACCAAACCCACACACACTACTGAAGAAGCCGTCGCTGTCACACACACCCAGGCACCTCAGTGGCTTGCGGAGCTGTGACTTAGGAATGACAAAAAGTGTGACAGATTATAATTGAACAATGGAACACTGTGGCCAGGGATTACTCTATCCCAGAGCCTCGAGAAGGGCCCCAAGGTGGCCTTTGCTACTACAGTGACTACAGTGTCAGAAAGTCTGTCTTCATCCCTTCAAGTCTTGGTGGGTGGAGCCTGGATGCTTCCTGGAGCCATGAAGACTTGGGAGATGCTAGGTGACCCTGATGAAGTCACTTGATGTCTCTGTGCTTCTAAGTTAAGATGATAAAAAAAAAAAAAGTACCCATTTCACAGGAGGGCTGTTCTCAGACGTGGATGCATAAATACTGTAAAGCACCTAGAATAATTAAACCTGGAAAATAGCAGGCATGTGACCAGCCAGACACTGCTGTCCTGAGTGGCATTGCAAAGCAGTATGGTCCTCTTGATTCAGAGCTAGACACAAGTAAAGACCCCAGCTGCCAGGCTGGAGTGTCCGCTCAATGGTTAAAACCCTTGGTGCGCAAGCACGAGGGCAGGAGCTTGGATCCCCACAGTCCTGCAATGGGCAGAGCCTCTGCCTGCAATCCCAGCCTGAGAAGGCAAAGTCAGGGGATCCCCAGAGCAAGCTGGCTAGGGAAGAGACTCACTGTATCAGGAGCTCTGGGTTTGACTGAGAGACCCTGCCTCAATCAGTAAGACAGAAAAGCAATGGAGGACAATTCCTGACATTATCTCCAGGCCTCCACAGACACATCCACACATACACAAGAAAAACGGAGGCAGGGGGAATCCCAGCTTGGTGGCTTCAGGTACATCATACACACTCCAGAACTTCAGTGGACATCCCTTGTAAAATGAAGGTGACAGTCATAGCAGGCAGGCCACATGAGGACATGGCACACATGTAGCACACAGACATACTTACACGCATGCAAACTACTCATGCACATACAATTTAATAAACCCTTTTTTAATTATTAAAACAAAAAAACCATGAACGTAATGTGTGAAGGGTGACTGAGGGCTCCCTCACAGCATGGCTACAGCAGTCAGAGCAACCAACAGTGAGCACACAATGAGATGCCATCCAGACCAGAAGGGCTGGGGTTCTCTCAAAGGAAAGGAAATCTCTATGGGATGGGCAGAAAGTTCTGGAAGGTACAGATTATGGAGTGAAACAACAGAATGCATGCACCACACAGTCCCTGGGGTCTCCTAGAAGAGGTGGGTTTGGCCCTGGGTTTGCTCCGGCTTCTCTATCGTCCTTTCTAAAGAGCTCTAAGGTTGCGAAGCCCTTAACTTCAAGCAATGGAAAAAGAGGAAGCTTTTAGTTTCTGCTGCCTCTTCCTGAGCTGGGCTTCATCCTTCGACCAACACTGCCTGCATTCTCTGTTTAAATGTCAAACCAGGGAAGAAGCATCCCCGGGGGGCAAGCTAGGAAGCAGATTAAAGGCCTTTTCTGATTTCTTAAGTATATTGATCTACATGTATTTTTAAAAGTGTGGAAAATGGTACGTTATCATCACATTGGTGCTAGATACTGAAGTCATTTCACTATCTTATGGAGACTAGAGGAGACAGTGTCAAACTGTGCTCCCAAAAGATATCCACGTGTTCATCCCCAAGCCCATGGGCCTGTTGTCTCAGGTGGCTAAAGGGTTTTCGGAGCTAGGAATAATGGTGCATGCCTTGGGAAACAGAGTCAGGAGGATAGCAAATTCAAGGCCAGCCTGGGCTACACAGCTTGATTCTGTCCCAGAACAAGGAAAGGGGGGTTTGTAGATATCATTATGGTATTAAAGGTCTCAAGATGAGTGGGAGATAATGTGGCAAAACTCCTAAGAAGAATGTGTACAAGGATCTTGCAGCATCCTTTACTAGCAGAGAAAGAAAAGAACAGTCTAGACACCAGGCGAGGGGGACGGCTCGGTCAGTTAAAGTCTTTGCTTTGCAAGCATGAGGACTTGATTTTGTTCCCTAAAGCCTGTGCAAAAAGCCAGGTGTTGTGGTGCAAGCTTGTAATCTCAGAACTGGAGGGAGATGGTGACACATCGATCCCTAGGGCCCAGTGGCCAGCTAGTCTAGCCTATTGGAGGGATACCTAAGAGATCCCGTCCTGAAAACAAGGCCGATGGGCAGTTAGAGAGACGGTTCAGTGGCTGAGAGCACTGGCTGCTCTTGCAGAGGACTGGGGTTCATTCCCAGCACCCACACAGTAGCTCACAAGCATCTGTAACTCCAGATCCAGGAGATCCAATGCCCTCTTCTGACCTCCACGGGCACTTTATACACATGGTGCACATACAGGAAGCAGGTCCACACACACACACACACACACACACACACACACAAACAAACAAACAAACAAACAAATAAATAAATAAATAAATAAATAAATAAAAATCATCCCAGTGTCTTTCAGGAGCTTTATCCACACTGCAGAAGGCAGCATGGCCATCAGGAGGGAAGGACTAAGGCTTTGCATCCGGAGTAGAAAAGTCCAGAGAGGTTCACTCAGCGCAACAGTGTGTGCACAGGGCTCTGCTGGACGCTCTCAGCAGAGCCAGGCACACAAAAGGTGCTAAAAACACCATGCATGAGCAACTGAGTCAGCAAACAGAAGCCAGTAGAGACAGCTTCCTGGGAGAACATCTCCAGGCGGCCTCTGGGGAAAGGCCAGGAGGCTGGGGAATGGTGGTGGTGGGAGAGAAGATCCTCTTTTTTATTATCTCTTGGGTTTGTATATTAATTGTGCAGAGCAGGGTTTCCCCCACGGCGTTTCATTACGCGAACACAATACACACCGGCCATTCCTCTTCCTCCATTGTCCTTCCTTACTTCCCTCTGTTGTACCCCGCTCTCTTCTTCTGCACCCCAATAATTCTTTATTTTCCCCTCTGTTCTGCCCACGCTCCCTCTAAGCCACCAGTTCTGAACCTTCCTGATGCTGCGACCTTTTAATACAGTTCCTCATGTTGTGGTGCTCCCAACCATAAAATCATCTTCATTGCTACCTCATAACTGTAATTTTGCTACTGTTAAGGATCATAATGTAAATATCTGATATGCAGGATATCTGATGTGACCCCTGTGAAAGGGTCATTAGACCCCCCCAACGGAGTCATGTCCCACAGGTTGAGAACCTCTTATAGACACACACTCAGACTTTCTGAGTCTGGCTTATTTCACTTAAAACAAGGATGCCCAGTCCATTCATCCTCCCAGAAGACACATGATCTAATCCTCAGGTCATCCCTACTGAACGTTTGGATCATGTGAGTCTATTCGGGGTGGCGGGGGACCATGGAAATAACAAGACTAAAGCCTCACCTCTGGGACACGGACACCAGGCTCGTCTGGTCCTACGGGTCAGCACTGTATCCCTAGGAAACGGGGGCGGGGATGTGCGAAGGCTGGGTGGGCCTAAGTGGGGCAGAGGGTGGAGGGGGCCACAAACCACAGGCGAAAGGCGGACATCTGAGTCCCAGCCCGGAAGTTCTGAAGACTCCACTCCTTTCCCTGGGCCTTGGTTTCCTCATCGGCAAAATGAGTACGTTATTACCAAATTCTGTCCTAAAACCCTAGAAACTTCCATCAGTGGTAAATGTGGTTCAGAGCCAAATCATCTCCCCAGCACACACCACTAGGGTCTCGTGTCTCCCCAGACCACGCTGCCTGTGTCCCATGTCTCCCTGAGATGGGGAATGGACGCTCCCGATTTCTGCACATACCAAGACAGCTTTGGCACGTTCGTCCTCATCCTTCCCCGGTAATTTATGGCCTGGATGTGGCCCTATCGACACTTCATTACAGAGACTGACAGCCACGGTAATTACGCCTTTCCGCGGCCAACTATTCATCCTCTGTATCTTCCCGGTTCCTACCACGTCTGGTCCTTTGTCAAGGACAGCTGGGCATCTTCCGGTCACGCCCCAGCTAATAGGCACAGAGCAGGAACCCGAGTCTAACAGAGGTGACTCCGGTTTCTCGTTCAACTTTCAGACGCTGGAAACACGTCTCCGGAATATGATGTTGAAACCTACCCGATGGGGTTGATTGACATAGATCCCAGACTGGACTCCTGACGCTCAATCTGACCCAGAGGGTTTGCTGAGGAAACAGCACCTGCTTTTGGGAGAAGGACAACCACGTCCCGCCTGAAATCACCCTGGGTTTAAACAGCCAAGTCCCCTGGGTCGCCTAAGGCAGGGGGCTCATGGGAAAGCTGACAAAGTGGAACTGCACCCAGATATCGAAGAATGCAAACTGCTGCCCAAAGTGGGGGGGGGGGTTGCTGGCTAGTGCTGGGGCTCCCCTGGACTCTGAGGTTTTTTCAGGTATGGATGAAATACGCTCACTCTCGGATAGCAAAGGAAAAGGAAACAGATCGAGAGGAGGAACGTCAAAGGCTTCCTGCTTGGAAGCCAGCACTTACCACCAATGTGGTCTCTCCGGGCCTGCTCAGGAGTTCCTGGTGACTCCCTTTGTGCTAAAAAAAACGTCTGAGGTGCCCAGCAGTGGTGGTGCATGCCATTAATCCCAGCACTTGGGAGGCAGAGCCAGGCAGATCTCTGTGAGTTCATGGCCAGCCTGGGCTACAGAGTGAGATGATCCAGGACAGGCTCCAAAACTACACAGAGAAACCCTGTCTGGAAAAAAAAAAAAAAATCTGAGGCTCAGAATGGTCAAGGGACTTTACCTAAAGCCACACGGCCCTTGAGTGACGGTGCTGGTAACTCCACTCACTATCTCTGAACCCCCACACACCCCACTCCCACCTGGGGCCCCTTCCAGCCTCTCCCCGGGGGCTAATTTCATCTTGTTATTTTGTTTTGAGACAGGGTCTCTGGTAGCCCAGGCTAGCTTCAAACCCACCACTATGCAGCTGAGGGTGACCTTGAACTTCTAATCCTCCTGCCTCCACCTCCCCAAGCGCTGTGTTTTTCATTTCTCCTGAATTTTAATCCTACGGGGCAACATTTCAAAACTCCGTCCTTTGCAGCCTTACCTAGCTTACCAGCGGTGCCGGGAGCCGGCCACAGCCCAGGGTGAGCAGGCGTGGCCACCACCCAGCCGCTCTCATCTGCTTCTGCCTCCTCCTCTTCCTCCCTCCTCTCTCTCCCCTCCCAACTGCTCTCACTTTTCCCGGGGCTGGAAGGCAAGAAGAGTCTTCCCTTCAGGGGGCTGGTCCCCCCCCGCCCCGTGGAGACACTTTCCACCCCCAAGGCCACCCCCAGCCTGCGTTCTCCGTGGCATGGCTCCCCAGGGTTTCCTCTCCCTCTCACAGAATTGCCTTACTCTATCCAGTTGAACAGTTATCATGGAAATCTCTTCTATTGCTCTGAGAAGATGTGAGGGGCCCAGGACGGTTTGTTTTGTTTTGTTTCTCCTTCGGCCTTAGACAGTCACCAGGCTCCTCCCCCTCTGGCCTCCTCTTCTCTCTCCTCCCCGCTGCCCAGCAGCAGGGAAAGGGGGGAAACTCTTGGTCTAACCCTCCAAGGGGCATCTTCGCGCCAGACTCCACAGGTTCTCAGGCAGGAGCCACGCCCCGGTTTCCTGGCGCACCCTGGGGTCACGTGACTTTTCTGACCAATGAGATAGCAGCTGTCTGCCCGGGCGCATCCCGCGGCAGAGGCAGACGTGCCTCTGGCCAGGAGCAGACAGCAGGTGAGAGTGGCCAGGACCAGACGCCTGGCAAGCAGCCCGTGCCCCTGTGGGTGGAGCAAGGAGGACGACCCAGCAAGCCTGGGATGGCTTTTGTTCTTGGAGACTGGAAATTCAATTCCAGCCTCAGGGGGCCAAGCTGGAGAGATGGCTCAGTGGTTGAGAACACCCGCTGCTGTTCCAGAGGAACCTGGGTTCAATTCCCCCAGCCACCCACGTGGCGGTTTCACGACCATCCATCTGTAACACCAGGTCCGGGGAATATGGTGCCCTCTGGTGCAGATACTCATGTTGCCAAAACACCCATAGCACATAAAAGTAAAGAAACCTGAGAGAGAGAGAGAGGGAGAGAGAGAGAGAGAACCAAAGAAACAAAGAGAAATGTAAGTGAATCTACACGCCATACTTCAGGCTAC
>CABHPQ010161359.1:0-11403 GCA_902168405.1 Peromyscus aztecus | reverse complement strand
TTTAGCTCCCCTCTGCACTGTCTTACTGAACATTCTATCCAAAAGCACCCCACATACCTCACAATAATTTTCCCAACTATAAATTTAGCAGCCACATACAAGTAAACTATAATTTGCTCCCACGGACACTGGAGTGTTTTTTTTCCTTTAAAAACTATAAATACAACATATATATATATATATATATATATATATATATATATATATATATATATGAAACATGTAAATTCACACATTCAGGTTTTTCCATTGCTTATATTACTTCTTTAGAATAGTTGAATTTTCTAAGAGTTAAACTATTAGGTCAAAAGTTATATGCATTTATGATATTTTTAAATTTTTGACCACCTCACAAAAAGAATATACCTATTCATAAGGCTATGATGACATATTAGTAGTCATCTATATCTAAGGTGTTAAATGGAAGCACATGAATAAAGATGGTGTAAATAGTAATTTCTTTTAGTGTAAGAACAAATACTGCAAAGATTTTTTTTTATTTATTTATTATGTATACAGTGTTCTGTCTGCATATACACCTGCAGGCCAGAAGAGGGCACCAGATCTCATTGCGGATGGTTGTGAGCCACCATGTGGTTGCTGGGAATTGAACTCAGGACCTTTGGAAGAGCAGCCAGTGCTCTTAACCGCTGAGCCATCTCTCCAGCCCCACTGCAAAGATTTTTAACCTTTGATTGCACATCAGCTTTGCAGAAATCAGTCACATCATGCGATATTGTCAAGCAACCACATCTGTTCTTTTTTTTTTTTGAAAACCAACAGCAAAAACAACATAGTATGAATTTATTTAGGAAATTATACTAATGCCATGGTATGGCGTGTTTTTAAATTTCATCCACTTCTCAATTTATTAATACCTTCTTTCAAATATAGTTAATTACACTCTTGGCAAAATTTCTCCCACAAAATCATACATCATGCATTTCTTTGTTCCTTGCTTCCAATCCATCATGAGTTTAAAAAAAAGAAAAGAAAAGAAAAATCTCCCCCATACACTCTTGCTAACATAATGTTCTGCCCATGCGTATGGGCATATTACTGAATACTCAGAAACTGTGGACCAAAATACAATTGTTTTTCATTAAGTTGTTCTCTCAGGAATTCTGGCCACAGATACACAAAATTAACAAAGACCACAGATAATAGACAAGTGGGGTCATGGCTGTGACCAACCTGACCTTGAGCTTCTTACTTTGGGGCCTGGTTTGTGGGGGCATGTTACCCCTGTGGCCCTGTGATAAAATACTGACAGAAACAACTTACAGGCGGGGAGGCTTATTGCTGCTCACAGTTTCAGTCTATCCCAACAGGGAAGGTGTGATGGAGCTGCTCAGCTCTGGGCATTAGAGCATATGGTGGAGGTGGGCCAGGAAGCAACGGGCTTGCTGGAATCAGGGGCTGGGCGGAGCCTTCAAAAGCCCGCCCCCCGTGCCTACTTCTTCCAGTTAGCCACCCCCACCCCCACCCCCCAGGTTCTTTAGCATCCCCAAACAATTGTTTTAACTTCTGCAAAATGGCTGTGTCATTACCTACCGCAATTTCAGCCAGCAATTGCAACTCTGTATACTGACTGTTAACCTGGCGGGAATTCTGTTCCCCCAACAGGCATGCGCTGTGTCGCTGCCGCTAAAGGTAACTTTAACTAAATCCCTATCGGTCATTTATACATGAAACTTGAAATTCAAAGGCTGGAGTGAAAAACCTGTGAGCTCAGAAAGGCTGAGTAGCAAAAAGCTAGCCTTCTCTCCTTGCTTCGCTCCACCAAACCAGAAAATCCTGCATCACTCCAAATCCCCTCCCAACAGCATCCTGTGACTATCTCTATCTCTCCCGGATGCCCTGGGATGCTCTATGATTACTTCCTGCCAACTAACTGCTAACTCAGCCTCCTGGCTGAAGGTTAATTTTATTTCACCAACGCAAATGCAAACTCGGGGTTCACAGTGTAATGGAATATCCCCCAACAATCAGTCACCCAGCTGCCTTTCGTAGGGCTCTGTTCTCTACTGGAACCCTACTGTCCATGTTCCCTTATTTAATTAGTCTTTCTTATGTGCCGAAGTTGGGAAGAACAGACACCAGCTTGTCATTCCCTCGAGCCACGTGAGTTGGAGTCCTGCATCAGTAAGTGCTCAGAGCCTTGGATGAGTAGACTGGTTACCTGCCTGGAACCTCCTTTCCTCTGCAGAGGGTGGGGACAGATTTCTGTACTCCTCAAAGAGCATCAGTGCTGGAACAGAGCTAGGGAACAGGATGTAGACACAGATTCCAAGCCTGGTTGACCAAGAGGCTTGTCTGTCTGGTCCAGGAGGCAGGCTGGAGAGACATTGGTGATGGGAAGATTGAATGAGCCTGTTGCCAGGCAACGCTGAGCCTAGTGTCTTGTGCTGTGGGGTTTCGAAGTCTTAACAGGCAGCACCCTCCGCTGGTGGGTTTTGCTCCACCTCTGGTGGCTTCTACACCAAAGGCAGGCGCATCAGGGAGGCCGAGTCTGGACACCTGTTTGGAGGGGGAAGGGAGCAGGAAGGCTCCTCCAAGCAGCACCGGGGAATGAGCCAAGGGCATAAGCTGTTTTACCTCCATAGTCTTTGAGTTTCACTAAGTTCCCTACCAGACCTGGTGGCACTACAAAGTACCCAGGTGAGCCAAGACTCCGTGTTTACCCGGAAATCTTTTCCCTCATCCCACCTGAGCGGCAAGGCTCGCCATCTCGACTTACTTAGGGAACAGAAGCAACCGCAGCTTAGATGGCATACTACCCGGAAGACACGCTCAGAAGCTTGTCACTTCCTCACACATATTTCTAAATAGACATTTTAAATGTTTCCCTTTGCGGAAGGAAGCCTGGCCACAGCTAATGCCCAATGTATGGCATATAGGTGTATGCCATACAGATGTGAACCTGTGGGAAGGAAGACTTGGACCCAAGTGCCTGGCGAGTTACTCAGTAACTTACTTTCTTTGAAGCAACTAACTAGGTCTGCCTCTTCCTGCCTTGGATAATTAATTTACTTACTCATGTAGCTGTTTCAAAAACTTTTAGATTCTCAGAATAAATCTGTGGGGGGGAAGGGGGTCTCCACATCCTCAGCTGAAAGTTGGGGAAAGAAGAAATAGAGCATACCTTTGAGGAAATGCATGTAACTAAAACAATCGAAATGTGTAGGTGCATGGAAACTTGGCAGTTACTTCGTGGGATCTGAACCCAGAACTGAAGGAAAAGGCACTTGCCATCTTTTCCCACCTCCTCAGTGATCTCTGATTGTTCCAAGGCCTCAAGTCCTGCTACAGCATCCCCACATCCTGCTGTCACAGCTCTGTGCTTTTTTCTACATGTTATTTCTTCACCTCCCTGGTACTTATTTTCCTTCAAATTTCCAGCATTAGATCACCTCCCTAGAAAAGTCCAGTGTCTTCCCCCAGGGAAGATGTCCCTCAGTACTCCCAGAGTACTCTGCGATGCTTATATCTTCACTGGGACTTTCAACACCACGATGCCATTCCCTGTTTAGTTGTTTCTATATCAAATCAACGGGGCAGACAGTGTCTTATCTCAGTGTTCCGTAAGTGTTGGCTGGATGGACAGACATACAGATGGAAAGAGGGTAGAAGAGAGTATTTATATGATAGGTTGGAGAGGAGTGATGAGCATGTGAATAGTTGGATTTTAGACTGAAGACTGATACACTGGTTTTCTTGTTGCAAGGACAAAACCCTGGCCAAACGCAAGTCAAGGAAGGATTTGTTTGGCTGCTGGGTAGAGGAAACATGGCCCACCCTTGGCAGGGAAGGCATGGTGGGGGGGTGGGAAGTGGCCCATCATATTGCACCCACAATCAGGAAACAGAGAGGAATGGGTAGGGGGACTCAACTGGCATCCTCAGTTTCCTCTTTTAATTCTTTCCTAGCCCTTAGTTCATAAAGATGATGCCACCCACATTCAAGGCAGACCTTTCCTCAAGCACACTCACAGACAACCCACTGGTCAGTCCCTTTGCTGATCCTAAATCCCATCAAGTTGAGATCACTAACCTTCACGGGGCTGGAGCGGCGGCTCAGTGTTGAAGAGCACTGGCTGTCATCCTGAGCATTTGACTTCAATTCCCAGCACCCACATGGTGGCTGACAGTGGTCTGTAACTCCAGTTCCAGGGGATTTAACACCTTCTTCTGGCCTCCCCAGGCACTAGACATAAATGTGGTGCCCTGGCACACAGGCAGGCAAAACACCCATACATGTTATTTATTTATTTATTTATTTTAATTTATTTTGGTTATTCAAGACAGGGTTTCTCTGTGTAGCTTTGGAGCCTATCTTGGAACTCACTTTGTAGACCAGGCTGGCCTCGAACTCACAGAAATCCACCTGCCTCTGCCTTTTTTCTTTTTATAAAATTATTTTTAAAGTAAAAAAAAAACCTAATCATTAAATTGGGAAAGTAAGTAAATGAAATAAAGCTAATTTGTAGAGAATCTTTGAGAGTCTTGGGAAACACAGATGATCTCAGCTTGAGCTCGGGGCATCTGATGGAAATGGAAGGGCGTAGCTGAGTATGTATTACTGAAAGTTTTCTTTTGGAAAAAATATCAACAGAGTCTATACTATATTAATAAATGCTGCTCCTCAATTTGGTAATAATATTCATTTGACATTATTTATGTTTAAGGTATAAAATGCTAGCATTTCTCTCTTCTTAGTCTCCACTTATTTCTTGATCTCTAGAGAAGATATCATTCTAGAAGTTAATAGTTATAGTAAACGTGACATACATATGCCCGTCAGTATGACTGTTCTTATTCACACGTGGGAGTGAGCACATGCCTGTGTGCACACTCAGAGGCCAGAGGAAGACTTTGGGTGCCCTCCCCATCACTCTCCCTCTTTTTCCTTTGAGCCAAGGTCTTTCCCTGAACCTCCAGCTGGAATGTTTTGGTGAAGCTGGTGACCAGCAAGTCCCAACAGTCCCCCTGTTTCTGCCTGTCTCCACAGTGCTGGCATCATAGGCAAACATGAGACCATGCCTGGCTTTGTCACACGGGCACTGGGACCCAAACTCGGGTCCTTATGGTTATGAATCAAGTACGTTTACCCACTGAGTTATCTGTCCAGGTCTCAGGGTGATTACTCAGGTTATCAAAATTTGGTTGTTGTTAACTAAATGCTTCTGTGATTCTGGTCCCTGAAGACAACAATTTAATACAACAACCCCTTCCCCCCCCCCTAAAATAATGATATTAAAAGAAAAACTTTAAAATTAGCAAAGTTTATTTGAGCAAAACAACAACTAATTAGTCAGGCGCACTCGGTACCAGAAAAGCCTCCGTGAGCTCCATCTAGTAGTGGAACAGAGGTGGTTTACAGGCTGGACATGGAAACAAACCAGAGAAATGCTTGATTGGGCACATGGAGGACGCTGGACTCTTTTGGCACGGTCTGATCAGTTAACTGTCTGTTATTGAAGACTGACTTTTAGTGATTGCTGAAGGCCAGCTATTCGTTGTTAAAATATGTCCTAAGATTATGACTGCTGGTAGGTTGACCATGTTCCAATGATGGCCTTACACCCACGAGTATGTGGACAGCACCAGTTGGAATCAGTGAGCTGTGTATAAAAAGACAGAGAAGATGCAGAGTTAGGAGGAGTTAGAACAGGGAGCAGATCTGGGAAGAGTTAGGGGGAGGTGGAAGGGATGATTATGATGAAAATGCTTTATATATGTATAAGAAATTCTCAAAAATTAATAGGCTTCCTTTTCCATAGTAAAATGATAACCAGGAAGAGACAGGGAGGGGATTTGCTGGATGGTGGTGATATTTTCTTTCTCTGTATCAGTTTTAGTTACACAAATATGTTCGCAATGTGAAAATAAAGTAGAGCTATATTTTGAAGAAAAAAAAAGACCTAAATTTGCTTATATATGTTAGGTTGCACTTTGCTGCACAGGAAAGAACCTTGTGGAGAAATCCCCAGACTAGCAACTCTCTGCTTACAAGAATTACAGTTTGCTGTGTGAGTGAATGGAGGGAAAAGTCTCTTTTTTTAGAAAATGAGTCCATATGAAAAATTCTTGCTGAGAAAAAGCTAAAAAGATCTTGATATAAATTCAAAGAAGTTGATTTAAAAAGAAAAGCATGGCCTTTAAAAACTAGGAAGGAAATGGAAGCAGGATGCTGGGGGATCACAATCACCAATCTCAGATCACACCGCAGATTCACAGTGGCACAGACGGTGTGATACAGGGACAAAGCAGACATGTAGACCGATGGAACAGCACAGAGGACCCAAGAGGGAGCCACACAGTCACAGCCACCCGATTTGGGACAAGGCTATCAAAATATAGATTGGTAAGAGGACAAGCAATCTATTTAATAAGTGGTACTAGGAAAACTGGGTCCCACATGTAGAAAATGTAATTAGAACCATAGACCTCATTCTGCACAAAAATTAAAGTGAACAAGACCTTAATGCACAACATGATACCCCAAAACCACTAGAGGGAAACATAGGCAAAACACTTCAAGATACAGGCAGAGACAAGGATTTTCCGGAAAGGACTCCAACAGTATAAGGAATAATCCCCAGAACTGATGAGTGGGTTACATGAAATTAACATGTTCTGAACTGCAAAGGAAATAGTCATCAGAGTTAAGAAATAGCCTACCGAATGAGGAACAGGCCTCGCCAACAACAAAACAGATAGGGCACTCACGTCTAGGACATACAAATACATTCAAAAACTGAACATCCAAAAATCAGATTTCAGCTCATAAACTGAACTGACAACCCTCAGGAGACTGCAGTCAATCAGTCCTTGAAAGGCATACAACACCCCGCAGCTACCTAAGAAATGCAAACTTAAAATGCTTTGAGATTCCGTCTCACCCTTTTTCGGCATGGCTGTCACCAAGAGAACAAAAAATGACAGCAAGTGCCAGTAGGAGAGGGTGAAGAGAGGGCCCTGTGCACACCGGGAGCCAACACACCGAGAGCGGAAGTGTGAACTAGTGCAGCCAGTGTGGAAATCAATACGGAGACTCCTCAAAACGGAAACTAGAATTGTCTGTAGTCCAGCCGTACCACTCCTGGGTACACACCCTAAAGACTGGAAATCAACACACCGTGCTTGCACGTCCACGTTGTTTATTTCTGCACTCTGCACGGTAGCCAGGAAGCAAAAGCAGCCTATGTGTCCCCCAACAAATGAAAGGCTAAAGAAAGCGTGGTGCAGACGCTCGACAGAATTTTGTGACTCCATGAGGAAAATTAAATCACAGCGTTTGTAGAAAAAGGGATGCCACTTGACATCGTTATGTGAATCAAAGTAAGCCAGATTCAGAAAGACAAATGCTGTATGTAGTCTCTTACATTCAGAGACTAGACTTAAAACTACATATATATTCATGTGTGTTTGTAGATCATGAAACTAGAAAGGTGATCATGAGATGGGAGGAAAAGATCTTAAGGGAAGCTGGAAATAAATAAGACAATAAAAAAAGGGGGAACGGTAGTAGGGACTAACTGGAGGAAGTGAGGGAATCAACGGGAAGAAGAAGGGAAACGGGAGAAAGAACAAAGGATTATGACATATATATTATATATTATATATCTTATGCTGTTTCTATATTTATTATGTCATATATATAAGTATATATAACTAACATAAAAATAATAGAAATGAGTAGGGTGTACTGGCTAGTTTTATGTCAACTTGATATAAGCTAAAGTCATCTGAAAGGAGGGAACCTCAATTTACAAATGCCTCTTAAGACTGGGCTATAGGCCAGCCTGTGTGGCATTTTCTTAATTTGTGATTGATGTGGGGAGGTCCCAGGCCATTGTGCATAGGGCCATCCCAGGCTGGTGGTCCTGTGTTTTATAGAAAAAAAAAAAAAAAAAGGCTGAGCAAACCAGTAAACAGCAACCGTCCATGGCCCCTGCATCAGATAACTCCTGGCTCCAGGTTCCTACCCTGCTTGAGTTCCTGCCCTCACTGCTTTTGATGATGAACTGTTGTGTGGAAATGTGAGTGAAATAAGTCCCTTTTTCCCCTGAGTTGTTTGGTCACGGTGTTTCATCACAGCAATGGTACTGTAACTAAGACATGGGGTGTATGTAGAGATTTATGAAGTACTGATGCCTTTTGTGCGCAGTTCGTTTTCATAACAGCTCTCCAAGGGAACTTGAAATTCTCCTTGCAGATGAAGAAGAAGGGCTCCAGGAGTCATTATCTGCTATTCTTAGAATCACACGGGGCAGTGGAAGATCGGGTGCTGCCTGCCCCCCTCTTGGGTTTTTGTGGTGGTAGCGTTATGTTTGTTTTTTCTCTGTTTTCTCCCTGCTCACTGACTGGCATATCTTCAGGTAGAGTCAGTGCGGTATTCACCTCTGACTCACTGACTTCTCTGGGTTTCCTGCCCAATGGGTTGCTAGTGCTCATGTCCTAAGTAGAGATGTTAAGTCTGCATGGTGCAGTCTGGCTCTTGTGGTTTTGCCATGTCCATGAGGAAAACATGTCCTGGGTCGTCGTAATCCCAGAATGGAACTTATGGCCAACATCGAAACACTAGTTCTTCTCGTGGAATAGTGCAGTTCAACAGGAATTAGTTTTCAAAATTCAAACATTTCAGTGTCTGATAATTTTTTGCTGGAACTTCACTTTCTCCCCCTTCTCTCCTCTTCCTCCTCTTCCTTGCTCTCTCTTCCTCTTCTGCTCCCTCTGCCTTTGAATAGAAGCTTTGTTTCTGTCATAATTGTCCATCAGAAGGAGTACCTCTGCCATGTACAGCAATGTCATCCCTTTTCCTAGTAGTTGAAACATTGACCATCAGGTGCACCAGAGATGTTAATGACATTGAACTATACTTTTTATGCTAATAACAACACAGCTCTGTTGATTAAACAAGCTGGGTCTGAAAAGCAAAGTGAAGAGAACTCCATGTTAGGAAACAGTTCCTCATGTATGTTTTCCAGCTTTGCACATGTGGCAGACTGGAGATGTGAGCAGAGGGATCCTCAGTATATAAGCTGTGCCAGGTCAGGAAGGTGAAGGGCACATCCAAGGATAGATATGGGCCTATTTTTATATCTGGAATGTGCTTCTAGCCATGGGTGATAATATGCACCTATGCTGTGCAAAAAGCATTATAGAGCAGTGTTCAGTTTAGATCTATTTCATAATATGAGTATAAGATGTTCATACACAAAATCTAGTGACCTAAAATTGATAATTTTCTGTGCCGGATGGGGAGAGGTTGTTATTACTGGAAACGAGAATTGTGAGAGAAGACGGCTGTTTATTGAGTTCACTCTCAAATGCCATCTCACTTCTCCTTCAGACAATTTTCTTTCGAGATTTAAACTGAAAAACTCTAAAGACTGAGATCAGATTTTACACAAATTACCACTTAATGGAAATTGATATGCATACTCCCCCCCCCCAAAAAAAGCTTAAATAAAACTGATTTTGAGACTGTGTTTCTGAATGAATATAATTCCTGGTTACTCATGATTGAAGAATCTCACAAATTTTGAACTCAGTGTTTTAGTATGATCATCCCTGTTCACATTAAAGGGTGGTGACCAAAAAATTGGGAGATTACAGCTAGCACACACAATCTATTAATTAAACATTTTTCTTTCTATATGCCCTTTCCAGATTTCTATTTTACTGGGTTTTGAATTATTGCAATGAATAGCCAAGATAAGTCAACCTAATTAAAGAAAGACTCATTTCTCTTAATTCGTATTTCTCACAATTTTGGAGGTTTCCATCCAGGATTGGGCACAGTACATCATGGGAGGATTGTGCAGTGGAAGAATCTGTTTGCTTTATAGCATCCAGAAAACAAAACGGAAGAGAGGAAAGGCTGAGTCTCCAACATCTGATACAAGGCGTAGCCTTCATATGACCAGAAGACTTCAACTAAGTCCCACCTCCCAGTGGCACCACGAACTGAAGACTGAGTCTTTAATACATTGAGTGACATTCCAGATCAGCCATAGACACTCCTCTCACCCCAGTTTGGATTCTTCCTGTCTTCTGGGTGCTTCCTTGGCCTCCTGTGACTTCAAATGATCTCATCTGCAATGGCAAGGTCTCAGTGAAGTGCTGAAATCCTTTTATGAAAGTCACTTTCTGGTCTAATCATTTGCCCCCACTTTCTCCATCACCATTATTGTAAATCAACCCTCTTCCTAGCTTTTATTGAAATACAAAAATGCATTTATTTTGTAGGCTTAGTGGAGATACAATTTCTCCTTAGATATTGAATAGCTGTCATTTCTAAGGTAATTTCTTTCCTTCCTGAAAACAAATTGAGACTTATAAGTAGGTTCACTGTGGGGCAATTTGTCGCCCACTTTAGGGAAAGTATCTCTAATAAGTAGATGGAACAATGAATATCCAACGAATCTGTGAGGTTTTTGATGTTGAAACTACTTCGAGTATCAAGGAAGATGTTAGCAGGCCATTGTATCAGTTCACTGCATCAATAGTTGGTGATTAGTGAAGATGACTTCCAAGATTCTTCTGCCATTCTGTATCTGTGAATTGGCATGCAACATATAATTCCAGCACCCAAGAAACTAAATGCTGTGAGTTTAAGGCTGGCCCTGGCTATATAATGAGAGCTTATCTCAAGAGAAAACAAACAAAAACTACCCTGTGAACTAAAGAAGAGATAAGTGGCCCTTTATCAACTTTCTGACTTGGAAATATTTAAACCTAAATATTTTAAATCAAGCTCATTGATCCAGCCCAGCTGTCTACATGTCTATCATATCAGATTGAGTGTCAGAATAAGGATACATAACTGATGGGTATACTTCTTATTTTCAATAAACTTGTTCAATAAATATGATGTAACATCAAGCTGTCTCATTCACCAGTTGATCGTCTACCTAATGCCTATCCCAGGCACCATTCTAAGCACGTAAGAGCCTCAGAATCCTGACACTGTCAGAACAGTCACATTGCTCACAAGAAAACCAGTGTGTGTGCTAGCAGAGTCCTCTAGGTAGTCTAAAATCTCCCTCTCTGGTCATGATCATGTTCTGTGCTTTATCCAGCTTTGTATTTTCTCTCCAGTTAGGAACAGGAAAATTTTGTACAAGGATGTTTTCACCCTGTCTGTCATTATCTTAGAGTTGCCCCTAACTGTCCGATAACTAATGACCTTAAAAGCAAAATGCCCTAAAATCTATGCTAAGAAAACTGAACTTTAAAACTCGACTTCCCTTAAAATGTGTGTATCTGCTGCGCTACCTTTCTAAGACATGCCGTGCGGCAGTTGAACTTGTATGTACTCTGTTGAGCCCATATTCAAAGAATTCCCTTGCTGTATTTATTATGCCCGTGAGAGCTGATGATTAGCTCTAACCTT
>CABHPQ010161357.1:0-41703 GCA_902168405.1 Peromyscus aztecus | reverse complement strand
GTTTGTTGAAGACACTGTCCTTTTTTCCAGTGTGCATTTCTAGCTTCTTTATCAAAAATCAGGTATCCCACGGTGTGGGATTTATGTCTGGGTCTTCAATTTGATTCTAGAATTGAATTCTAGAAAGTCTTTCTTAATTTCTGGCTTGACCCATTTATCATTCAGTATATATCAGTTGTTCAGTCTCTATGAGTTTGTAGGCTTTCTGTTATTTCTCTTATTGTTGACATCTTGCTTCAATCTGTGCTGGTCAAATAGGATACAGGGTGTTATTTCAATTTTCTTGTACCTTTTGAGACTTGCTTCATGTCCAAGTATGTGGTCAGTTTTGGAGAAGGTTCCATAAGGTATATTCTATTGTGTTTGGGTAAAATGTTCCATAAGTATCTGCTAGGTCCATTTGGTGTATAACATCAGTTAGCTACAGCATGTCTGTTTAGTTCTTGTCTGGATGACCTGTCTATTGGCAAGGTGGTGTACTGAAGTCTCCCACTATCAATGAGTGAGGGTCAATATGTGATTTAAGCTGTAGTAGTGTTCCTTTGACAAACTTGGGTGCCCTTGCGTTTGGTGAATAGATGTTAAGAATGGCAATGTCCTCTTGGTGGGTTTTTCTTTGCTGAGTATTAGTCTCTGTAGCTAGAGTTTTCCTGCCTGGCCCATGGTCAGGATAAATCTCTTTCACCTGCCAGTCCCACAGCCGCTCAGACCCAACCAAGTAAACACAGAGACTTATACTGCTTACAAACTGTATGGCCGTGGCAGGCTTCTTGCTAACTGTCCTTATAGCTTAAATTAATCCATTTCCATAAATCTATACCTTGCCACATGGCTCGTGGCTTACCGGCATCTTTACATGCTGCTTGTCCTGGCTGGCAGCTGGCAGAGACTCCCTCCGCCTTCCTGTTCTTTTAATTCTCTCTGTTAGTCCTGCCTATACTTCCTACCTAGCCACTGGCCAATCAGTGTTTTATTAGCAACACATTTGCCATACAGAATATCCCACAGCAAGTCTCTTTCCTTATCTCTTGTGATTAATTTTGTTTTGAAGTCTATTTTGTCAGATACTAAAATGGCTACATTAGCTTGCTTCCTACATCCTACATTCTTGGGATATGTTTCCTATCCTTTTACCCTAAGGTGATGTTTATCCTTGATGTTAAGCTGTGATTCTTGGATGCAGCAGAAGGATGAGCCTGTTATGGTGGGTTGTTGGGCTCTAGTGGAAACATACTGTCTTGGCTGTTATTGATCGTACTTTTTATGCTGGGATCCAGACATCTGGGTTTGGGAATATTCTAATGCTAGGTGCTGATATCTGGCCTTGTCATTTTGTAGGGTGGATATTTTGTTCTTTGGTTTCTGTTGCCCTCTCTGGTTCTTAGGAGAGTGTGGTGGCTGCGTACTGCCTGGTAGGAAACCCTTCTGGGATCCTGATCGGTGTGGCCACTGGTGTTCCAGGCAAAATGTGTTTCTAGGTAATGTGACATTTAGAAGTGGGGATGGGCTGAGTGGGGCTGAGGGCATCCATAGGAGGGAGGAGAGCTGAGTGTTCCACCAGGATCTGCTTAGTTCCCTGGGAATGGGGGCACAGAGTGAGGAGAGGCTGCAGCAGGTGGCCTGCTGCAGAGCTGAGGATGAGACTGGAGGACTGGACTTGGAGGACTGGAGGAAGAGGTGAAGCCCACCCGCTTCCCTGGCCAGAGGGGCCTGCTGGGTCCCAGGGAGTGTCTACTGGAGTTGGGGGCTGGGATAAAGCAATGGATAGTGGGGAGGAAATTTGGAGGAATAGATCTGCGGGATCCACTGGAGATGGGGTAGAGGAAGGGGGGGGGCCACGGCAGGTGGCCTCTAGGGAGCTGGGGATGAGACTGGGGGGTTGGTTTTGGAGAAGCTGAGGGAGGGGTGAAGATCTGCAGTTAACCTACCTGCTTCCCTGGCTGGAGTCATTTTTGAATTTTGAAATTGGGTGTTTCTAAGTGGCCCAAGTTTACCTTGAGTTTAAGACTCCCCTGCTGTAATCTCCATGACTACTACAGGCTTGTACTATCAGGCAGGCCTGATTGAAATAATTAAATAATAATAAAATCAAATATGACAATATTTTAAATAAAAATAATAAACCAGTAAATTTAAGGACAAAACAATTAAGTTCTTGATTAGTTCTTGGGCAGCAGTCCTTATTATTTCTTCAGTTGTTCCCACCATGTGGTACAGTTCTTGGCAGGCGGCCAGTGCTCAACAGTGATGAGCTAAGTACTTTGCCTGGCCTGGCTCTGGTGAGCATTGGAGTGGAATCTGACTCCAAAGGAAGTCAGAGAAAGGGAAGCCGGGGCTTCCTGGGGAGATGTGGCCTTCGTGGCTGCACAGAGAGGCTGTGGAGGCAGCCCAGCATTCAGGGGCTCAGATCTCTAGGCTAGTAACATAGGTCACTTCACTCAGGGAAGGTTGGCCAGTCACACTCGTCAGTGGAGGGAAGTCACCACGTTTCATACAAAGCTAGCAAGGAGTCCATGAGGAAAGCATGGAGGTGAAGGGTTTGGGTAAGTGCCATATGCTTAACGAATGTCCAGGTTCTCATCACTGTTTCTGATGCACGCATTTACACGCCATTGTGTGGAAGTGCCGTGTGTGCTCAGAGCCGGGTGTATTAAGGCAGTGGGAGAGAATTGGTCTTGGTCCCTTAATTCAGACAGCTCCTGAGGGACACCCGTCAATGAATCACTTGTTCTAAGTGTGTTTGTTAGAACTTGAGAGGATCTGGAGAGGGTTACAGTTGAGGTGGGCTTTAAATGATGATCTGTGGCCACCAAGTGGACTTTTACCTGCACAGCGGGGAGGGGATGGGTAGACCTGCAAGGAAGCAGGAGATGAAAGGTACTGAGGATGATGTAGTCTCCCAGGAGGTGGGGAGATGGCAGAGGGCTCTGTGTGGTAGGTGCTTGAACTTTCCCTGGGGAAAGGGAAACAGATTGAATTCTGCTGCTTAACGTTTCATGCCAAGCTAGGAATTTGGATTGTGATGGTAGGACCTCAAGTTGTCACTGAAAGGTGTGTGTGTGTGTGTGTGTGTGTGTGTGTGTGTGTGTGTGTGCAGGTGGAGGACAAAGGTCAACATTAGGCGTCTCACTCTATTGCTCTCCACCTTATTTTTTTTGAGACAGGTCTCTCTCTGAACCTGAAGGTCACTGATTTGGCTGTATCAGTCGGCCAGTGAACTCCAGGGATCAGCCTGTCTCTCCCCAACCCCAGTGATGGGTTACAGTCATGCACCACAATGCTTGATTTTTATGTGGGTGCCGGGGATTCGAACTCGGGTCCTTGTTCTTGTACTTTACTGAGTGAGGACTCTTTCCTGCTGCCTCCACCTCTGCCATGGAAAGTTTTATACTGCTGCTGGAGAAGTCAGGAATAAATGTCCTCTCATTTACTTCTGAAAGGGATAATGCCCAGGTCAAAGCAGACACTCAATACTTACTGGTTGAATTAAAAATTACCCTGCTGGTACTGTAGAAGTCAGACTGGGGAGCTGGATTTCAGCACACTGTAAGTCAATTACTTTGATTCCAGAAAATCACTTCTTTTTATTATAGCTTGATTCCTGTTAGCAAAACCAGTGTTGATGGATGGATGGATGGATGGATGGATGGATGGATGGATGGATGGATGGATAGATGGATGGGTAAATGTGTGAATGGATGGTTGTCTTTATTTGTTAAGAGAGGTCTGGCTTAGGGGCCTGCAAGCTATTTATTCAGAACCACAGTTAGGGAAGTTGCAGAATGAGTAACCATTGAAACTCCCAAGAAATAAGAACAGGGCCAGAGGCATCTTCTGGGAATATGCTGAGGCCTGTCTGTCACCCATGGGGCTCTATGACAAGCTATGAGAATTCTTTGTCTTCAGTCTTGACACTGTGGTCTCCAGAGTCCCTTGGGGACAAACAACAAATCAATAGATTCATTACATGTACAAGGACCTGGCACTTGGAAGAAGTTTGAGATGAATTCCTGACCTGTCAAGGCAGAGAAAATCAAGTGAAAACACTCTAGTCTGCCTTGCTCAGATGTGTCCTGGCTTGTCCCACCTTCTCAATTCACCTTGGGAAAGGGTACCCTCGGTTTATCCGTGGCCTGTCCCTCAGCCCTCTGAAGCCCAGTCTCAGCAGGATCTTCGAGGACCTGGCATGAGTCATTGAAATGTGCATCCTTATTTCTGACCAGAATTTTTTTTTTCTGGGTGGTTTCATGGCAGGGTCTGGCCATCATCAGCTCTGGGACCACTCTGGATTCCCAGCGAAGCTGATACAGTCAGAAAGCCTCCAGCATATGCTCCAAGGTCCATATAAACGTCTATTCATGTCTTTTAAAGGTGTGTGTGTGTGTGTGTGTGTGAGAGAGAGAGAGAGAGAGAGAGAGAGAGAGACAGAGAGACAGAGAGACAGAGAGACAGAGAGACAGAGAGACAGAGACAGAGACAGATAGACAGATAGACAGATAGACAGAGACAGAGATGGACAGGAAGTGTTTTCTGATTGAACTTAGAGCTTGCCATTTCTCTAGGCTGGCCAGCCAGCAAGTTCCTGGGATCTACCCAGCTCTGTTTACCCCCACCCAAGCACTGGAGTTACAGCTGCACACTGCCATTCCTAGCTCTTATGAGAGTGCTGGGGATCTGAACTCAGGTCCTCAGGCTTATGTGGCAAGCACTTTATGCACTGAGCCTTCTCCCTAGTATGGGATTCTTGAGGGGACACAGTTTAAGACCACTAGTGGGGCAGAGGGCCGGCGAGACCCCAAAGGTGTAATGTTAGGTTCTCCCTCAGCAGGGGTGAGTGAGAGTATCGGAGGGGCTGGGCAAGGTCTCTTTGATCAGCACATCCCTTTCCTATCTACTGAACGTCTGCTGTGTGCCAGGCCGTGTACAGGCAAGAGCAGACCCCATCTCCACCCTGACAGAAGTTGCACACCAGCCATTTCAAATCTACAGAGGCTCAGATTAAGAAACGAAAAGTGTCTTGGGTTTGCCTCTTCCGCTTGTTCACTCAGTTAAATCCCAGCAGCTGCCACCCATTCAGAACCATTAAAATGTAGTTTTCTGTGCTTAACTTGCTTCCACAGATTAACTTCCCCCCACTCATTACGGTGGCCCTGACCTTGGTCTATTCATGAAAGACCGCAGACACCATTAGCCTGGTGGGTTTCGTTCTATGGAACAGCAGCTTATCTACAGAGGCATTGGCAGATTTGGATTACATTGCAAATGAATGCATCTGCTGCAAACCTTTGGGGATCTGCACTGCATTGTAAATAAATTTTCCCTAGTAATTGTCAAGTGATGGCCTAACAATCCTGCTGGCAGGATGGAAAACGCCACAACGCAGCGGCTTTGCCGCACTGTTCAAAGCGGAACCGAGGGATTTGCCTTGGAGGAGACAGGCAGCCAGGATTAGCTGGGTGAAAGGAGAGGGCCACTGGGTACGTGGAGACATTGTTGAGGACTTGGATTTGTGATTATTAGAACATTAATTACGGGATATGCTCATGTAAATGTCTGTGCCAAAAGTGAGTTCAGTTTTCAACCCTACCCTGAGCAGAACACAGTCCAAAGAATGGTGTTTGGATTAGTTATTTTTATACAGTCGTGATTTAAAAAAAAAAAAAAAAAAAGTCTTGACAGGGGCAAGTTAAAGGGGGAAGGGTTCATCTTGGCTCAAGGTTTCCGGGGATAGGATTCCTTATGCCATGGCAGCTGGGGCGACTCTGCCCCTAGTGGTGAGAGCTTGTCTTGCAGCTTGTTCAACATATCTGTGGATCCGGAAGTAGGACACTCGGGGCAGCTGGGCTGAACTATAATCCTGGAAGAAAGACTCAGTGCTAGCAATCCACCTGTGCCAGCTATGCCTTCCACCCCAAAGGTTCCACAATATTCCACAACAATTCCATCAGCTAGGATCAAGATTTCAAACACAGGAGCCTGTGGGGGGACAGTCCACATTCAAACTCTAGCAGATTCATTTCTGTATCAGTGTTTTAGTTCTTAACAGCAAACAGCCACAGCTCTCTGTGTGTCTCATCATGGTAAGCATTGTTTCCTACCTATTCATGGCTGACTGGGGCTTGGTGGATCTGAACTGAGCCGCCCACTGTGATGGGCAGTGCGCATCTGGGCTGAGCTCGGCCTGGGGGTGCTTTTCCTGATCTACCCTTGCATAAGCTTATGCTGTGTGCCAGATGCTGTGCTGGGCAGCAGAGGGTGGGAGGTGGGGAGTGGGGGGTGGGAGAGGTGGAGGGATGGGCGTGGGGGCAGGCTGTCATGTCATCACTGGGCCCTACTCACTGCTGAGAACCCCGAGTTCAGACGCTTGTTATCTTCTAAACAGTCACCACAAGAGCCACCAACCAAGTCCGTCCTCTCTTCAATCAGGTGAAAAAAGTGATGTAAAATGGGAATGAGAAATTGAACTCCTCCTTTGAGCAGCTTGAACGATGCCTCCCCTGGAGACAGGATGGAGGCTGACATTTAATCAGGACCCTCAGCCAGCTCAGCCTCTCCAGTTGCCATCCTCTGGTCACCAGCCCGTTCCCCAAATCCTCCCTCTTCTCACCTTCCCCTTTGTTCTACCTCAGGGGTTCCCCATCGGGAGACCACAAGCAGGCTAGCGGTTGTGGTTTGGGGACCCGGCGAGCATTAGGACAAGTCTTGTCTCAGGGCACACCTGCCAAATAGATACACAATATCACACTCACGAACACCCACATAAATGCACATGCTTGCCCCACACAGGCAACGACATTTTGCAACTTACCTAGTTGGGACTGTGATGAACATACTTTCAGTTCATTTAAAGTCTCGTGTGGGGTTATGAGCAATATTTTGATTTTATGTATTTATTTATTGTTTATTTAGGTCAACATTGACAGAAGGCCAGGGTCTGGTAAGTGGGAAGCCAGGAAAACTTCTGACAGCAGTGGAGTCTGACTGTGGTTAACTCCTCCCTCCCCCCACCACAAGCCCTGTGGCTCCTGCTTCTTGGGGTCTAAAAGCCTCCTGTAGTAGCTGGTGACGGGTTTTATCTTCCCTCTCTGAGTCATAGCTTTCTAAGTGGCTCCTCACCACATCAACACTCATCCTAGTGCCTAGCTCAGTGGTTCTCAACCTGTGGGTCGTGACCTTGCACGGTGGTCTCCTAAGATCTTGGGAAAATACAGATATTTACATTATGATTTATGACAGTAGCAAAACCTCAGTTATGAAGTAGCAAGAAAAAAAATTTAATGGTGGGAGGGTCACCACAACATGAGGAACTGTATTAAAGGGTCACAGCATTTGGAAGGTTGAGAACCACGGGCCTAGGTTCATGGCTAACCTGCAATAGACTCATTCTGAGCAGTTTGAGGGGACCAAATGATTAATTGCAAGTTATGCAGAATTTTCTAGATCAGTGGTTCTCAGGATATGTCTTCTGTGTTGTAAAACACTCCATCCCTGAGGTTCTGAACCGAGTCTGGGCAGAGGCCTGACATGTGCCTTTCTGGTATGACTGACTCTGGCCCAGGTCCAAGCTCTGAGAGCCACTGTGCTGCTGAACTGACCTGCTTTGTTTCTCAGTGCGGAAGTGACCCCCGGCCACTGATTTGGGGTAAGGGAGACACCTAGAGGGGGTTTAATGGTTTTTCCAGTCACGGGCTGAATGGAAAGTCTGCTGTCTGAATGCCCAGTGTTGCTGCTAGGGAGGGAGGGAAGTCCCAAAGGCACAGGCCAATTTAGCTGAGGTGACCCAGTATCCTTCATTAGATACTTGTTGCTATGATAAAATACGATGACCAAAAGCAACTTATGGAAGACAGAGCCTATTTTGGTTTTGGCTCCATAGGGACAGGAGTCTATTATCATGGTGGGGAGGCATGGGGGCAGGGAGCAGAAAGCTGAGTGATCGCATCTTCAACTACAACAGGAGTCAGAGAATGAACTGGCAGTGCCTGTGTTTGGGGGAAGTGGGTGTGTTTGGGCCTGCTGCCCATGATGTACTTCCTCCAGCCAAGCTCCACCTCCTAAAGGTTTTTGTAACCTCCCAAAGCAGCAGCAGCAGCAGCAGCTGTTCAAATATGTCAGCCAACTGGAGACATTTCTCATTCAAACTACCAGATACCCCAGCCCCATACTCATTGCTGTGTGCAAATATTGCTTCTATTAAACATATCCACAGACCTAAAGATGTGAAGGAGTGCGCCTTGTTTTATTCCTTAGTGTAGGGGCTTTTCTCTTGCTGAGGAAAGTCAGGAGGATGCCATGCTCCATCTTCCACAAAAGATCTCCAAGCACCCACATTCTCATTCTAGCCCCAGCGAGCTGGCCCACAAACACTATTTCAAGGCTTGGGGACATCCTAGAGAAAGTGTGTGTAGTGGTCTTTATTGTTAACTTCACACAACCTAGTCAGGTAGGAAGAGAGCGTCTCAGCTGAGGGATTGCTTGGACCAGATTGGTGAGTGGTTGTGGCTGTGGGGCATTTCCTTGATTGCTAATTGATGCAGGAGGGCCTATTCAACCGTGAGCAATGCACCCTTAGGCTGGTGGGTCTGTGTTAGCTAAGAAATCTAATTCAACAGGAGCCTTTAAGAGAATGAACAAAAGCCATGGTTTCTGTTCCACTCCTCCATCATTTCTGCCTCAGTTCCTACCTCTGGGTTTCTGCCTTGAGTTCCTGTCCTGGTTTCCTTTAACAATGGACTGTAACTGGTGAGCTAAGAAGGACCCCTTCATCCCCAGTGACTAATGACCCTTTTAGTCAGAGTGTATTACTGCAGCAGCAGGAACACACCACCACATTACCCACTTTTGTTGTCCTAGGATCAAATACCACCCCACTCCACCCCCCCCCCACACACACACAAGCAGTGACTTGAGGGAGGAGAGGCTTATTTTGGTTCAGGTCCATCCTTGAGGGCAGGTGTGGCCGCAGGTGGTTCTGTGGTGGTGGAAGCATATGGCAGCCACTTGCTCGCACCTCAGTGGAATTAAAAGGCAGAGACGGGAGGCAGAGGCAGGTGGATCTCTGTGAGTTCAAAGCCAGCCTGGTCTCTAAAGCGAGTTCCAGGAAAGGTGCAAAGCTACACAGAGAAACCCTATCTTGAAACCCCTCCCCCCCCAAAAAAAGGCAGAGACGGGACAGGAAGTGTCCATCTGTCTATAAACCTCAAGGCCTGTACTCCCCAGAGATGCACTTCTTCCAGCCAGGCCTCACCTCCTAAAGGTTCCACAACCTCCCGAAACTGCGCCACCAGCCGGGGACCATGCATTTAAACATGTGATTTTTCAGGAGTTGGGGGTCCATCTCTTATTCAAATCTTAAGGAAGAGTGAAGTGAAGCAGAGAGGGTCTCTTGGGACTTGGACTTACAACTGTAAGTCCATTGTTTCCCTCTCCTTACAAGTCACGTGGCAAAGCCAAGTTCAAGGTGAAGCATGTGATGTTGACTGGAGTGACACTGGTTGGAGAAACTGGCGACACAGAGGGAGTACAGAAGGCTCTGAAGAAGCATAGAATGGAGTTCTGGCTCAGGACAAGCAGGTGCTCCACTGACCAAGACTTTGGTGTTGAAGAGACCTGAAGGATTGTGCACCGTTTTAGGATGAAAGCATGAAAGCATGGTTAGCATTAAGACTTACTGACTAGGTATGGCATGGACTTCCATGCTGCCCCAGTATGCCCATCATGCAACAGGGTCTCCAGAAACTCTGAGAGCCGTTTCTCTTCATGGGCAGGCCTGTTTGTCTTGCCATTGGGTTTTTTTTGTTTGTTTGTTTGTTTTGAGACAGGGTTTCTCCACGTAGTTTTGGTGCCTGTCCTGGATCTCCCTCTGTATACCAGGCTGGCCTTGAACTCATAGAGATCTGCCTGGCTCTGCCTCCCGAGTGCTGGGATTAAAGGCATGTGCGCTGCTGCCCAGCTTGCCATTGTTTTGTTACGGACAACAGCACAGGCAAAATTTGAAAAATGGGTATCTCTGCTAGACTATACACCTACTGCTATCAGTCCATGGGAGCAGACACATGTGCACATGCATGCACACACACATACACACATCCCACATGCCTGTGCACATACACACAAGCCTCTGCACATCCCCAGCCATCTCTGCCCACTCCGGAATGTATTCAGCCACATCATCCAAGCAAAGGAAATAGTCCCAAGCCCTGGCACCCATAGGAGGCAGCTGCCGGCTGTCAGTTCTCCGGCCAAGTTAAAGTGCCTTGAAAGGGTGTGAACCTCCAAAGGGTCTAAAGACAATTTCACCTCTGCGATGGTATCTGGACTTGCTGAGGGCTAGTGTAGAGGATGCAGAGTGGGGACAGGGAGAGAGCATTATTGGTCACCATTGATCAATCCATTAGTCGAAAGCCCCCCGTTAGGGAGTCAAAAGGAAAACAAGCTGAACCGCACAAACAAAAAATGGATTTCCTTTTCAGAAGCCTTTTATCATCAGAAGCTTTGGTTGATCAAAACTCCATCCCATGCTTTATGGCCAAATTACATTCTCTGAGTGTTGAGGGGAGTATGAGGGAAAGGGGACAAGTAACATTGGGCTTTGCAGCCATCCTTGGAGTGTGACTGTATGAAGAGTACCATTTTACTGAATAGAAACTGAGGCTTAGGGTGTCAAGGCCACAAGTTCAATGTAGGTAGAGTCTTCAGGTCTCTATCTAGCCCTCATCCTGCTGGCAAGGCTCTTCCTACCATTTTAAGCTTAGAGACCCAGAGACCACTATGGCTATTAGGAGTACCTTGAGGCTTGCTTGAAAACTCAACTCTGCCCTGTCTTAGCGAGTCAGTTTATAGAAACTGAGGCAAGGAAAGAGTAAGGACCAGGCATCCTTAGAGTCAGAACTTGGCTAGAGCTTTTCTGCTAGAGAGTAGAGGTTCCCAGGAGAGAAGCCCAGGGATGCTGGTGAATGCTGGTATGGGATGGTCAAGATTCCAGTTCATAAGCCACATCTGTCTTTGCTGAAACCATCAAACTCACAGAGCCATCTGTGCCCTGAGACTCATCACCTCAGCTACATATGTGTGTGATGGAGTGAGGTCAGGCTAGAAAGCTGCCCTGATCCAAGCCAAAGCATCTCCCTCATGACTTGGGGAATATCTAACTACTGGCCTAATTAGGACAGGGCCAATTCTGAAGGGCTGTTCTAAGTCGGGGGCTCTGAGATGGACAAGGCCTTATTTGTAAGCACACCTTCTTCACATCTGTTTCTGTGCTCTTTTCCTGCTCAAGTTTCCATGAGAATACTCCCCAGCAAAGGAACCTGCACAATGCCCCTAATCCCTATTGCCAGGGAAACCAACCAACCTGTCTGTCAGTGGCCATGAAGCACCCCAGCCTTTCAGTGACACATGTCACTCCCAATCACAGCTTCTTGTCTAGATCAGCTCACATGCCCCACCCCAATTGGAAACAAGTCTAGCCCTGACATTTACTCAGAAGGTGAAAGTCTGGATATATTTGGTGAGAGGTATTAAGGGTGATGGATGGAAGAGAGCACAGGAAGGCTGACCAAAGTTCAAAGACAGGGCACCACATTGTTTCTGAGTGCAGCTTAGGACCCTCTCTACTCAGAGAAGGGCCTCTCTGGACAGAGCTGTTGTTATGGTGATAAGGGAAGACTGTCCTATTCCACCAGTGCACAATCGCCTTTGTCTCCCATCCTCTGAGCTGAGCTGTCCCTCATTTTCTGTTTCTCTGTCTGTTTGCTAATCTCTGGTCTCAGGGCAGCTGGCCTCTGGTTGACCAGATGGCTGTTTTCCTGGAATAGCAACTAATAGAGATTTCAGGTATCTTTATTTGAATCTTTTTAGACTCCATGCTTGTCCTTTATCAGTGAGCAGCAACATGGGTATGGATTTCCACACACATGGCTCTCACATTGTCCTCTTATGTCATATCATCTACTAAAGACCATATTTATTAAATGCTCAGGGCAGATGGCGTTATTTAGGCAATTAGATGAACAGATGAGGCAGTGGTTTCCTCAGCATCCTTTGTAGGCTCTTTGGGTGGCATTTGCTATCTGCAGGATGTGCAGTTGACTAAAACAGCAAAGCCCTAGATAGCAAAGCATTGTCATCAATGACCTTGGAATCACATGCAATGACCTTATGACTAAGGAGCAGTCGAGGGAAGAATTTTAGAAAGTATGTCAGTTTGCATGTGTGAATCCTCATTGTGATCTTAGGAGTTTAGGAGTTTTAACCAGACGACAAACAGAGACACAGAGGGTTTGGGCAACTTGCTGTTGAGTAAAGAGCTGGGGTGTCAGCAAGCTGGGGTGTCAGCAAGCTGGGGTTGTCAGCAAGCTACTAAGGCTCCAGACTCTGCGCTCCTTCTCACCTTCTGCTAGTTCTTGATTAACATAGCCATCTATTCTCTTACATATACCAATCACTGTCTCCATGGTCCAGGCCCTGGCTGGATATTGGGCTATTCTTCAACCCACTGGATCTCAGCATGATCCATTGCTCAGTGTTCTGCTATGACAGATGCCATTTATACCAGTATTGAATATAACTTAGACACATTTCTATAAGAAAAGTGATGTCACTCATTTTTTCATATTACTTTGGCCACTAGGAAGCTCATATCCAAATCACAGCAAAGCAGTTGTAGTCTGGAGTTAGCATTGTAGTTTCCTCAACTTTCCAGTGGCCCAGATTTTCTATCTCAGGTAGATAAATCCCCTTCATTGTAAAGCACCATAAGTCCTTCTAGGAAGAAGGTTGCATGAAAATAAGGACTTTACTGCTTTAGCCTTAAATCCCTATGAGGGAAGGTACACCTTATGACCCTGTTACTCTGATCTCCAAGGCTCCCCAATTGTAAAATTCCGTGAGCCACGTCTGAGCCTGTGGGAATCGCTCAGGGTCCCTGAAAGGTCACATCCACAGGGGAAAACCAGAATTTGCTCAAGTCACGGTCCTGGCTTTGGTGCACGCTTGTGGAGTGGAGGCCAGTCACACTCTCACCTGAGCAGTTAATAAAATCTATTGCTCCTTGATGGATTTTTCCTGCAAGCTAGAATTGATCTGTCCTCTTTGTGATTTGTGTGATGGCAGAAAAACACCAAACACCACTGTGGCAGAGCCACTTTGAGGGAGGAAAGAAAAAAAAGGGGGGGGGGACACCAAAGGCAAAGAAATCTACCAGTAAGGCTTTAAGGACATACAGGGCTAGAGCTGCTGGGGTCATTTTATGTGATTTATTGGGAATAAAGTGGATCTTATTAACATTTTAATAAAGAGAATCTTTTTGCACTGTGTGAGAAGTGGCTGCCAGTCCCCGGTGCAATTCCAGTTCTCGGGAAAGTGGAATCGGCTGGCATTGCCCAGCCTGATTTGTGGGGCTGGGCCCCAGGAGTCCAAAAAAAAAAAAAAAAGCCAGCGTGCTGCCTCCTTGCTCTGAGGGGGCTCCCCCCGCCCCGTGAGGTGCTCGCCCCTATCTGCCATGCAAAACGAGGGAGCCTTATGAAGGAATCCGTCTTGTAAAGCCATTGGTCCTGGTCATCAGCCGCTACCCAATGCTTTCGCGATGCTGCCGCTGATCTATTTGGGAAGTTGGCTGGCTGGCGAGGCAGAGCCTCTCCTCAAAGGCTGGCTCCCACGGAAAATATGCTCAGTGCAGCCGCGTGTGTGAATGCAAACGCCGCCAGGCGCTTCTTCTAGTCGGGCAAGATGCAGCCGAGAACTCCGCTCGCCCTGTGCATTCTGCTGTCCCAGGTAGGGAACGCGAGCCGCTGGCAGCGCGCTCCGCACCTGCTTTCTGCATTCGGATCGCCCTGCTTGGCGATGGCCAGGAGCAATCGGAGGGTCGCGGGGCTCCTGGCGCGGCCGTGCAGACAGACCCGGCTCGCTCAGATGCGAGGTCACCCCCAGCTCCGATCCTAGAGGGGCCTGGCTCCCCATGCCGGCTAGTCTCGGTGTGTGTGTGTGTGTGTGTGTGTGTGTGTGTGTGTGTGTGTGTGTGTATACGCTCGTTCCGGGGAGGACAGAGCCTTTTTGCAAGCAGGGGAGACATCCTGGCTGACATCAAGTGTGGTAACTTTGGTTCGCCTCCTCCAGAATCTCGTGTATCGGATACACACTCCTTTCGAGGCGACTCCTGGGCGTTGTGCTTGCCCCCTTAGCCCAGCTTCTTAGCCGGGGAAGAGCCGTTGCGTTCGGGATCGCAAGCTGCCGGGCTGCGGGGCTGCCGGGCTGGGAGAGGCCAGAGCTGGCATCACTGACTTCCCGGGGCGCTCGTCCTCTCTTCGCCCAGCCCCGCTGGCGAGCTGCAAGGCGCCTCCCGCCAGCGGATCTCCGCAGCCCGGCTGCTGCTGTCGTTCAAAGCACAGGCGCCCGCCGCCGCTCCCGCACTGGGGTCTTTTGGCTCTCCAGCCCCAGGCTCGGAAGGGCCTTAGCGCGGTCCCCTCTCCAGAGTGCAGGCCCAGTACCCCAGCTTCTTGGGCCCCCATTGTCCAGCCAGCTGGAGCTTCTGCCCAAGCCAGGCTGCAGCCTCTGTTGTCTTCCCCGGGCGGGTGGCGCTGAGCGTAAGGAAAAAGTTCAAGCCTCCCCACCAGGCTGCAGCTGCCGGGTAACCCTCCAGATCGCTGCGGTGCCAGAGCAGGGCTGGTGGAGCGGGAGAAACGTGCCGGGGTCTCTCTTCAGCCGGGCTGAAGCTCTGAAGCTCGGAGATCCCTGGAAGTTTGGGTGTAAGATAGCAATGCTTGGGGGACATACCAGAGGCATTGGAGGCTAAGGGGGCACGCCCAGCACTCCCCTGGGGACTGAAGCTCCAGAGGACATACTGACTCAGTCCCTCCTTGTCCTTTTAGGCACCCTCTGGGACCTAGAGCGGGCAGCCTACAAGTGGGTAGGAGAAGTGTAGAGCCATGCAGAAGGGAGTGGAGGAGAGAGGGAATGCCTGAGGCATGGGTGTTGAGTTTCTGGCCAGGATTCTTGGGTGCCAGAGGAAACGGCACATGGTTGAGCACGAAGTGGGAAAGAGGAAAGGAAGTCAGGCTTGTATAGGTAGACTTCTAAGGGGAGATGGCTGCTAGGGAGGGGCTAGCATCCCAGAAATGCAATGACCATAGAAATGACTCAAGGGTGGTGTGTGTGTGTGTGTGTGTGTGTCCCTGCCAGGACCCTGAGTAAGGGTAAGATGCTAACTGCTGCCCAGGCTCTCGCGTCCTGACTTCTGGCATCTTCAGTGGACACATAGCCCAGGGGTCCACACAGTTGCTCTTTTCCTACCAGGAATTTGCTTGCTGGTTCTCTAGGGGTCCTGCTCTGAATACTATGCTTGCTTTTGAATCAGCTTTCCACATCTCTAGGGCTCTAACTATCCCTAAGGTAGTAGGTTGTATGTCTCCCTATTAGCAAGGTGGGGAAGAGCATACCTGGATGGAAAGATCCAGGCAGATCCTTCCTGCCCTCTGCTGCTAGTATATCCACTGTGGGCGAGTGATTCACCCTATTTGAGTTCCCAGGTTCTCCACAGTCAAAGAATCCATCACTATCAGCCCTTAGAACTGCTAGGCTGCTGGGTGGACAAGGCTGCATGCAACAGGCAACCCTAGGCAATGTGCTAGCATCTGGGGCATGGACTGTTGCCTTACCCAGGACTTTCATAGTTTTCCTGTCTTCGTATGTATTTCTCCTTCAGTGTGATTCCAGGGCTCATCCAAACTGATGTTTCCTATGAGCAAAGCAGACTGTGGGAGAGCTTGAGAAAGCCTCCAGGGCTGGGGCTAGGGGCTTCCAACGGGGTGCCTCTGCAAAGCAACTGGTGTGTCTCCTCTTGCAGGGCAGGCTGGCACAGTGAGCTTTGAAAGCATACTCGGTTGCTTCTGAACTGGAAATAAGTGGCCAGCCCTGAGGGGCTTATTTCTCTCTTTGATTGGCATGCATAATCAGAGCACGGATCTGCTTTAGGACGGTAACTGATGTTCTCCTGGAAGTGGTACCTGGAGGGGAAATAGTCTGTACCCATGCAAGGTGCAATTGAGTTCACCAGCATTCACCAGCAAGGGGTTTAAGTGCAGGGGTTCTTTGTGTCATTCAGAAAAGTGGGTGTGTGCATGGGGGGGGGTGTCTCGGAGGCTTTGAGTCAACAAGCCTAACCCAAACTTTCCTGAGGCAGAAAGAAAACAGAAGAAAGGGGAAAACAATGTGATAGAGCAAATTAGTCACTGCCCTGCGGAGCTAGGGCAAGCCTGTGTGTGTTTTTCCACACACTCATACATACAGCAGGCACTGGGCCCAGCTTGGAAGCTATCAGCCTCTGGCTGCTCATTGGCAGACTTGCCACTTTCCAAATTTGGAAGGGTTGGGGGTGGGAGGCTTCTAAACAATAATGGCTGGAAGACCTCTCTTTTCTCCTGGGGTGTTCTGGGAAAAACTATTCTGGAAGTATCAGCTGGAATTTGGCTACTGTCACGAATGTGCAACAAATGAACACAGAAGTGTGAGTTAGAAATTCCACTGTCGATGGGATTGCTCACTCCCATGAGGCAGCACGTCCACCCAGCCCAGCTTCTCACCATGCATGAGCAATCCCCCAAGAATTAATTTCTAGGGAGTGGCTCAGGTCTGGAGAGCTGTCCCTCCAGAGTGCCCGAAAGAATTCCATGGAATTCTGTGCGGTTGGCTTAAAGTGGAAAGTTCTTTCTGAGAGTGAGCATCTTGCCTTTCAGGACATCAAGAGAGTCTCCACATCTTCTCATGTGGCCGCCACTCTGCCTGCCCTATTTTAAGACCCTGATCCATGTGCAAAGCCTTTCCGATGAGGGCAGGGACTCAAGAATCTGAGAGGACACCCCCAGCCTGGTGACTTCCACTTGTGGCAGACTGCACTATTTCTGAAGTTCCAGGGAAACATGGGGGAAGAGAAAGGGTTCACAGTGGTGAAAGTTCCCATGTCTAAACATTATTATAAATATTTTTAGCAAATCCCAAAATAGTTTTGATACACTACTAGGCTGAGTATGTGACCTGGATTTGTGTAATTCCACCGAGTTACTGGAAGCCTCCAAGGTCCTCTCAGCAGACCTTCCCTTTTCTGTCTCCTCCCTTCTTCCCTTTTCGTGTCTTGAAATCTCCTAAATAAAATCTATTTCCTTCTAGAAGAATCCTCCATGTGTTAGCGTGAAATCACCCACCAAAAAATCATGCCAACCATGCTGCTATCTTCCAGTACTAGGACTTGGCTGTGACAAGTGACCGGCCACCTGAAGTTAACTCTCTAGATGAAGGGAGAGCTCAGGTTTTGAGAACCTTACCTTTCCTTTCTGTCAAAAAACAAAACAAAACAAAACAAAAAACAAAAAAAAAAAACAAAAAAAAAAAACACAGCTACTCAAGAGCCCAGATAACTTCTATTTCATGGAAGGCAAGGAAAAGACTAAGCTATGCTTTCAGTTCCTACCTGATGACAGGCATATTATCTTAACAGCCCAAAATCGTTCTGTGGTTGCGTGTGTGTGCACACATGCCCATCTTTGTATGTTTTGATCTTGTTTTGTACCTGATGAAAATTTTCTCCAGAAGGGGGCTCCATCCACAGCCTTACAAAATTCTCAGCCTGCAGCTCTTATTCTGGAGAATTCTGCTGAAGCGAAACAGGTCCATCAAAACGAAACACTTTTTATTCTAGATTTTCGACTACACACTGTCCTGGATGGGAGGGTCTATCGTTTCCCATTGTCTTTCCATCCTTCTCTTCCCCTTTCTCCTTATTGCTGTGTTCCTGCGTTCTGTCTTTACTCTTCCACCCTGGGTCCCTGGAGGGTGAGTGCAGGAACAATTTTCAAAGGACTTTGTGGACAATGCAGTATGGACTAGGAGGAAGTTTGGACATTTCCTGGTGTTTTGATTTCAGTTGGACCTGGCTTTATTTTTTAGGCAGCAGAGGCAGGAACCATTCTGCCTGGGAAGGAAGATAATTTTTCGCCAAGACACACCTACCAGAAGAGTGAACCCCTCAGTCACAGCTTGTGCTCCAGCACCTCCTGAAAAGGAGAGGGAAATATTTGTCTGTCATCCAATCACAATGATCAGTCCAGTAGAATCGAATCAAGTAGCCAGAGGCTTGGGTCCTCCTTCCATTTAGCTGTCAGCGAGGTGTCCAGACGCCCTGGGAAATCTGGCCTCTTGAGGGATGCTGCCAACACAATTCCCCATGGCCTGTCTCCTCTGACACCAGAGATACATGACGGTGGCTGTATTCTGGGGCTAAGGATGAGAGTCATCTTTCTCTCCTGGGTTAAGGCTAATGTGGAGAAATACCATCTCAGTCTTGTTCCCACCTAGCCAGATCCCGGTGGGAGAGGTGGACTGGGGGTTAGCCAATTGAACTTCAGGTCATCTGTCTGCTTGATGGGATCTATCCCAACTCTTCAACCCCAGCTTCTAGGCAGGGATTCAGACTGGCAACCGCAGGTCAACTTAAACCCATGAAGGTAACTGGTGGCCCAAATCTTTTAAAATTCGTGACATCAATACATTTAAAAGACAATCCAGATTTCCTGCATTTCTTGAAAGCTCAGAGGCCCTGGCTATTTAAGCTCTTTCCACGCCATGCTGGTTGGCATGCGCTGAGTTGCTACTGCCCCCTTCAGGCAGAACCTGCTTTGCATTTGGCCATAATCCTCTCCATCTCCTCCTGGAAGCCTGTAGGAACTCTGCCTACTCGACCTTATAGCTGACTGATCCTGCTCTCCTAAACCGAGGCTCAATCAAACCCATGTGGGTAACTTCTTAGCGATATGCTACCTTAAAAGGAAGTTTCATAGGACTGGGGTATTGGCCCTGTGGGTAAGCGAGCTTGTTGTACAAGCATGAGAGCCTGAGTTAAAATTCCCCCAACCAAATGTAACCCCAGCACTGTGAGGGGTGGAGGCAGGGCGATCACTAAGGCTTGGTGACCGCCAGCCTAGCTCCAGATTCAGCGAGGAAGTCTGTCTCAAGGGAATAAGGTGTAGAGTGGTAGAACAGCATACCCCAGATCTCCTCTAGCATCTGAACGTGGGCACACAAACATGTGCACCCCACACATGAGCACACATACCATACATTCACATAATAATAGTGACACACAGTAATAATGATGATGGAAGGGAGGAGCGAGTGACTTTTGGGTCCCTGTGATGAAATGCAGATGTGTGTTTTGGAACCAAGACAACCCCTCCTCCCCAGGGATATTATTGCCAGTGCTGTTCAGGACGAACAACACCCAGACCATTGCTCCACTCACAGTAGCGACATGAGGACAAGCAGTACCCTGCAGCCCTGAGGCCCCGTGAACCCTGCTATGTTAGAGATATGATATGATATGTGAACTCTGGTATGTTATACCCTCAACATCAAGATGTCCCAGCAGCCAGGGAGCAGGAGCAGAAAGCTGAGAAATCACAGTCTCAACCACAAACACGAAGCCCCAAGCAAACTGGAAGTGCGGCAAGACTATGAACTCCAACCTGCCCCCAGTGACATACTTCCTTCAGCAAGGCTGTGTTCACTTCCCAGACAGTGCCACCAACTAGGAGCCAAGTGTTCAAATACCTGAGCCAGTGAAGGATATTTCTCATTCAAACATCCATGTGGGCTGCCCTGAAGCTGCCGTGATAGTCTGTGTCTGTTTTGAACAGTGGATTGGCCCTGAACACAGTGTCAGCGTCGGAGCTGAGGTTCTCTGACTCCATAAATACTACGGTAACCTGTGTGTCTCATCCCACCATAGTGGGTAGGCCTTTGAGGCCTTTTGCTTGCCATAGCTACAGATCCCCCCAAACGAGGTTAAATATAACTACACATTCTGGAAGTAAAGTGATCTTTTTTTCTACTGCCAGCCAAAGTCAAGTTCTTGAAAATTAACATTAGCAATGGGCATGTTTTGGCATGTCACATCTAATTTCAAAGACACCAGCCAGTGTCACTGATCTGCTGCAGAGGCACAAAGATCCTGTGTCTCCCAGCTGAATACAAGCCGGACTGGGTGGAGGGCAGAAGTCCTGACACATGCCCAGGCAGGGCCGGAAATGAGCTCAGCCTCCTGCAGCGCCTGGAGGCCTGCAAAGGAATGCAGCAGCCTTCATCATTCCTGCCTCCTGGTCCCCGGGCTGCTGCTGTTGCTTCCCTCCCAGGTGGCAGAGAACCATGTGTGTCCTGTGATACAAGACAGAGATGGTAGCTGTGCACTCGGGAAGCACGTGCTTCTGGGAGAATCTCTCTGTCCCTCTCCAGAGAGTGTCTGGACATTGCGGTAGAACCCAGAGCTGTGATGGGCTGGGTAGGCTTACTCTCAACTGCCAGGAGCTGTGGGCATTTAGGGACATCTGACTCAGAGGTGACAAGTTATAGCCTGTGGGCTGGTTCCTGCCTGAAGCCTGTTTTTATAAATAGTTCATTTGGATCGAAGCCATACCTATTCGTTTATAGAATTATTATGATGGCTTTGTGCTTTAACAACAGAGTTAAGACTGCCTGGCCCCCAACGCCATCTGTTTCTATCAAAAAAATCGTCTGCCCCTTGGTTTAACTCAAAATTGCAGGCAAGGTGGGTACATAGAGACTTTCCAAAGGGGTGTGGTGAGGGTTTCAGTCATCAGGGATTCTCCATCCCAGGTCCCAGGCCCGAAGTAAATTGACCTTAGGAGAGTTCACTTTGGACTAGTGTGCCTAGTCCAATACCTAGACAAATACCTAAGATTTCTGTACAGGCCCACTGTGTTCCATGTAACACTGGTGTATTTAGGGTCCTGTTGCTAATATGGCAGATTCAGTTTCTGTTCTCTTGGGGCTCTGCTTGGCAGGGGGGATCAATATCAATTAATGAATAATTGAAAAGCGAGACAACCACGGTGAAGGAAGGCAACATGGTTGTGTGAGGCTATGCCACCACACATCTTGTGCTTGTCTGGTTTTTTTTTATCTTTCTCCTCTACTGAAATATCCATTCCATGATGGCACATGCTGTTGTGATCTGATTCATCCAAGTCTGTGTCCCTGTGGCTCACAACAGTGTCTGGCATAGGGTAGGCACTCAACAAACGTGGATGGATGAACAGATGGACAATGGAAACAAGAAAGACAAGGCATGAGACCTAGATAAAGGGTCTGGGAGGCTTCTCTGGTAGCCTTATGCTGGATCTCAAAGCTTCAGGAAGAAGTCGGTTGATGAAAGCCCTGGAGAGGAGAGGCATGGGAGAGGCATTCTAGGAAGAAGGCACAGACTGGCTGAAGCCTCTGTGCAAAAGGGGACAGTCCAGCATAGGCAGTGGTCTGGGGTGTGGCCAGGAGGTGGCAAGCCCTTGGGCCTGTGTTGGTCACTTCAAGAGTTTTAATGTTTGTTTCGAAGTGATAGGTAGCCATGAAGTTCACAAGGGGAGGGTGTAGAGGAATGTGGTTCAGTTTCCACTTTCAGAAGGTCACCCAGCTTCAGTGCAGAAAATGTCTGGAGTGGGATATGCCTTCAAGAGGACCCCATGGGCCTGAGCTCATGGAGGGGAGACATCCAGAAGAGAAGTGACAGGACACGTGGGAAAAGCAGATGAAGACATTTGTGGGGAGACCTGCAGGATATGGGGGTGGCTGGGTTAGAGATGTCAGACAAGGGCTGAGGGGAAGGGATCCTGCTTCAGTGCTGACGTTTCTAATGGGAGCTTGTCACTCAAAGAGGAACATAGGTGCTCGACATTAGCTGAGCACCTACATGTATGTCAGGGCAGAGGTGCTAGCCAGACTGTGCATGCTTAGAGGGCCATCTGGATCCAATTATATGGGTGATCCCAAACCCTGTCTATGCCTGCATTGGGGATGGGTACCATGGGGGCCTGGATATGTCCTTGATTAGAGCGACCCGGGTGAAGCCTCTACAATTAACCAATCTCTGAGACTTTTCATGCAAAAGATATTTGAGAGGAGCCTTGCCAAGCCTTTTAATGGTTTTGTGAACATTCAATCAGCAGCACTAGAAATATTTCTAACATGAAGCAAATAATGATCTACCACTTTCAGAGTCATTCGGCGAATGCTAACAAGCCTTTCCTCCAGAGTGCGGTGTGTCGTCAGTGACTTCCACGCTCTGCGCACGGGATAAGAATATCCAACTGGGTGCCTATCCACAGGCAATGGAGCTGTGCTAAGTGCCTAACAACTGTCTCTCTCTCTCTCTCTCTCTCTCTCTCTCTCTCTCTCTCTCTCTCTCTCTCTCACACACACACACACACACACACACACACACACACACACACATCTAAACCGTGTAGTTTGCACTATTTGGCCATTTCTGTGGTGTAAACACTTCCACTGTGGGTGGTTTCCATCTGCCAACCTGTAAGTTCCCTAAAACATTCACAGTGGGTATCTTGAAAGTTGTTATTAACTGGCTCCCACACACCGTGAACTTGGAAGCTATTTCAAGCCTTCATTTCATTCACAATGTGACCTTCAGCAGAGGAGACTCAGTGGTCTCATCTGTCAAATGGACCAGCTTCTCATGAGAATCAAACTGAGAAAAGGAAAAGATGGGTGAGAGACCCTGTTTTAGAAACAAACAACAATCTTAGGTGAGCCAGGCAGGGTGGCACATGTCTCTAATCCTAGCACTCAGGAAGCAGGGGCAAGTAGCTCTCTGTAAATTCAAGGCCAACATGGCCTACATAGTAAGAGTCAGGTCATCCAGGACTGCTTGATGAGACCCTGTCTCAAAACAAATCAGAACCCCAAAGAACCCTAAGGTGGATGTTACCTAAGGAAAGGTGTTCCAGTTTGTCCTCTGGCTTCTACAAGTATATACACATATATATGAACTTATACGAACAGGCACTTACATGTTCACCTTCACACACAAATATGTACACACATGCGTCTGGAGATGCGGGGAGGCCTGATGAGTTGTGAAGATTTTACAGGTGCTTAAGGTCATGATCATTGGCAAGGAAACAGCCCCCACCACACATATACATCTTCTCCTTCACATGGGATTCCACTGCTGTGCCACAGGCCCCTGTGAAAGCCCTGGGTAAGTTCTCAGAACTACTTTAAGACAGGTTTTAATTTAGCTCTCATTGGTGATTAGGGCTCTGTAACCCTGAAGGCTTTCTTGGTATTCAAATGTACACTGGTGTCAGCACTGCATCTTCGTTTGATGGAGATACAAGCTTGGGTGCAAAGGACTCATCTGGAAGTTGACCCAAGGGCTCAGAAGGGAATGAGTGAAGACAGAGAGACATGGGAGAAAGGATGCACTGAGCCAATGATGCCTGTGTCACTGATCGAATACTGTCATGGGAAATGGGTTCATGGTTGCTGGAGGCCCCCACAGGGAAACTCTGTAAAATTTCTGAACCATCCGCCTGAAAGCCAGGCAGCTAGAGATCACCTGTGCCCACCTTCTGCTAGTGCCCTGCTACCATTCACTCCTCTGCATTTTCTCTGTTGAGCCTTTGCTGGTGTGGTAAATCATCCATGGTTTTGTGGGTTCCTGGGCAGAGGGATGGAGAGGTATGCAGGTATTTGCCCTGGCATGAGTATGTGGCATCCCATTCACTATTGTCAGGAGTTCCTGGAACCTCCCTCCACACATAGAGCCAATGATGGAAGAATGGACTGTGGTAATAGACAGTCCTTTTCAATATTTATATATTTATTTATTTACTTATTTATTTATTTTTCTTGTTGTGAGTGTGTGTGTGTGCATGTTTACATGGGAGTGGGAACATGTGCACAAATGTGTGTGCATGCATTGTTTGTATGAGTAAACGTGTATGGGAACATGTATATGCATGTAGATGCCCAAAGCTGACACTGGTGTCTTCTTTGATAACTCTCTACTTTATTTATTGAGGTAGGATTCCCTCCTGACATCAGAGTTCACCAAGTCTGGCTCATCTAGCTTGCAATCTTGTCCCGGGGACCCCATCTCTGCCTCCTGAGAACAGGGATTACAGGAGGTCCCCGTGCCTGCTTGGTTTTATGTGAGTTCCGGGGATCTGAATTCTGGCCCTCATGTTGAACTTTATCAGCTGAACCATCTCCTCATATACTGAGCATTCTTTTGAGCCTTCTGATTTGGAGTGAGCACACATCTCCAGATACTCTCTTTCCCACTAGATGGTCACGCTCTGCTAATGCCCTGGGTTGCTACCTTAACCTTGCCTTTGAGATAGAACATAGCCCCACTACTTTTAGATAATTAACAAGGAAGCAAACTGAGGTGAGAGGAGTGGACTGTGGCTGTCTGGAGGACAGCACATGGGAGAAAAGTAAAGCATCTGAAAGAAATGGCCCTCACCCATTCAGTAAGTCATGGCTAGCAGGCATCTGCTAAGTGTGCAACACCCTTCAAGAGACCGGGAATGCCCAAGTGAGTGAGGTAGACCAGATGTCTCCCGGCGAGCACTCACAGTGACACAGATGAGCAGGGGGACATGTGTTGTCCATCAGGTGGCAACGAGTGCTATGAAATATGACGAAGCAGACAAGGGATTGGCAGGGAGAGAGGCGACAGCTACTGCCTTTTTGTTGGGGGCCGGGTAACAGATTACTCTATCCCTGTTTCCTTAGCCCCGTTGTTCTGCCACTCCCCAACCCCTGTGATCCTGTGGTTTGCTTTCAAAGTGGTGCTGTGAGTTTGTGGAGAACAGAAATGGTGCTTGGTGGGTGGGTGTTGAACAACTGGAGTCAGTGGCAGCCTCACATCCAGCTCTGGGCTGTGTGTTGCTTGGTGGGATTCATCTAGAGAGATTCCACTTTGTTATTGTTGATTTAATTCATCTGGAATAATTCTAAATTGGTATTGCTGACATACAATGGAGCTGAATTTTACTCAGAGGTTGGGTTGTAAAGTCAGGGTTTAAAGCAAACACAGAGTTGTCATTAACCTTGAAATCTTTGAAGTTGCCCATTAAAGTGCAGTATGCATGGTTTTGTGTATGCAAGGCTGTGCCGTAATCAATATAGAAAAATGTATAATGCATGCGGCCGTGTACAGTGCATAACAAAGAATACAGGCAAGATATAATTTCACAACACTTAATTGCAGTGGTTACATTGTTCTTTTCCCTTCTGTCTTTTTTTTTTCCTGGTAGAAGAACTAGATTTGTGATAGTTAAATGTGTGTATGATGAGTCTCCTTGTACCCCTTTAAGCTGGGCTCCTAATCATCCATTCCTCACCTGGCTAGGAAGTGGGAAGGGCCAAAGGTATTTCCTCTTTTGTGTGCTACCTCATTTTTATCTCTTATTCCAGCCCAGTGCTTCAGGGCAGGAGAGAGGCAAATGCGGACATAACACTTGGAGAAGTTGTGGCTGTCTGTGTGGTGTTGACTCTGAGTGAGGCCCCCTTGGGTGTGCAGTACTGACTGTGAGTGAGGTGACCTCCATGTGAGGTGTTGGCTATGAGTGACGCCCTCTCTGGAGCTTTGAATGTAGCAGCTCACCTAGTCATGTAATGAAGAATCCGCTCTGATCCCATTGCCCACGTGGGGAAGGTCCTGAAAGACTGATAAAGGTCACACAGCTTTAGGGTGGAGATTCAAACTCAGTTTCAAACACAAAAGGTCACATGCTGTATGAGTCTATACAATGGAAGGAACTGTTCTGGGTAGACAAACCCATGGAAACAGAAAACATATTAGTGGTTGCCTAGGGCTTGGGAGGGGTAGGAAGGAGGGACTCCAAATGGAAAAGGAGTTTCTTTGGGATGCTAGGAATGTTTTAAAACCTGCTGTTGCTATGAACGTATTATCTAAACCCTCAGCAATGTGTATTTTGACAAGGTGCAATTCATGTTATTTTAATTGTGTCTCAATAAAACCAAAGTGTGATTAGACAGAAAACCAGGCAACTCTGGGGCAGGGCAGCCCAGGCTCAGGGCTCCGGGTACTTGGTGCCTGCACACAGGACCTTTCCTGCAGGCACTCACCATGAATGGTGTAGTGGTTTGAAAGAAAATGGCCCCCGAAGGGAGTGGCACTATTAGGAGGTGTGGCCTTGTTGGAGGAAGTGTGTCATGGTGAGGGAAGGCTTTGAGGTCTCTTTTGCTCAAGCTTCACTCAGTGTGACACTGAGTCCACTTCCTGTTGCCTTCTGATCAAGATGTAGCCAGCACCATGTCTGCCTGCATGCTACCATGCTCCCTGCCATGATGATAATGAACCAAACCTCTGAAACTGTAAGTTACCACCTCAACGAACTGTTTCCCTTTATAAGAGTTGCCATGGTCATGGTATCTCTTCACAGCAACAGAAACCTTAACTAAGACAAATGGTCCCATTGCACCTGACTTCCATGAACTTGGCTGCAGCACAGGTATTAATTACCCTTTCTCATTGCTGCAACCAAGGACCTGGTAAGAAGGAACGTCAGGAGGGAAGGGATTATTTCGACTCAGTTTATAGGTACAGTCTGTTATGGAGAGGAAGGCATGGTGGCAGGAGCATGAGGCAGCTGGTCTCATTGCATCCAGAGTCAGGAAGCAGAGAGAGATGAATACAAGGATTCCACATGCTTTCTCCCTTTGGCTTGGTACTGGACCCCAGTGCAGCCATAAAGCAGTGCTACTCACCTTCAGGGTGGGCCTGGCCTCTCCATTTGAACCTTTCTGTAAACACCATCCCAGACAGACCCAGCAGTGCTTCCATGGAGATTCTAAATCGAGTTGACCTTGGAAATTCACCACCACATTCTTCTACGCCCTTTGCTTTACAGAGACAAGGGTATGAGAGACTTGGTGTGTGCAAGGTCCAGTATCAGGATCAAGAACTAGGTAGCTCGGGCTTACATCTCACTCTTGCTGGCAGCACAGATTTTTCTCAGGCTGGATTCATCCAATTAAAGTCACCTGTGAGGACCAGCGCTGCAGGTAACCAGAGCCCATTAGGAACAAAGTCAGGGCTCTTCACTTCTCTTCTGCTGATTTGTAAAGTGCATTAAGGACCTTCTTCATCTACCTGATTGTTATCCCAGCCCAGGCGCTCTGCTGTAAGGGGCTGGCAGGAAACCTTGAGGCTACAGAAGGAAGACGTTCCTTACCCCAGGCTGCCCGGAAAGAGTCGGGTGGGGTGAAGGGCTCTAGCAGGCTCAAGCAGGGTAAACATGGTGTCTGCGGTTTTGCCCTTTCCCCTTCTCCCCCTTTTGCTAAAGACCTTTAGATTACATTCCTAAAGCTAGCCCCCAAGGCCTGTTCCCTTATTTGGCCACTGACTCATTCCTGAGACAGAGCACCAAGGTCCAACAATCAAAGTTCATTGTCTGACTAAGGCGTCCAATCAGGATTTACCTACTCGCCCTAGCACAGGCTTTGCTCTCCCCCCAACCCCCACCCTGCAGAAACAGCCTCTCTTGCTTTTCTTGTTTGCTTGTGCTTGTTGCTGCTGCCTTTGTGGCACACCCCTTCTGCACCCCCGCCGCCCCCCAGGGGTAATAAATCTCCTTTGTGCTGAGAATCTGGTGTTTGGGTGTGTCCTGTACCAATTCCAGGTGCCAACCTCCCTTACATAGGAGGCAGGAGGACAAGAGAGGCATGAACTTGGTTGACTTGCTAACTGGAATTATGCTCAAGTTGATATCATCTTCTAGAAGGATTCAGTATTTACCCAAATCAGCATGAACCTTGGATGGTTCAGTCAAAGACTCCTACAAACAGAGTGGTGTTGGGAAGGGACCTAAGATTTCAGGCCTCCTGGAGGTCTTGGGCTGACATCCAGGACTCACCACTTTCCCACCTAAGGACACCACCTTCAACCCCGTAAGGTCCTGTAGTTTCCAGCCCCCACACTGTGGAGATGACTCTCTTCGCCCTCACAGGTGTGTTAGTTATTTGCATTTTTTTTCTATGTTTAAGTACGGAATGACTAAGTCATTAGCTATGCACAGTGGGACCAGAAAAGGCAGCTAAGGGCTAGTCTCCCAGCCAGGCTCAGGTCAGAATTTGTGTTTATGGCTTTGTCAAAGGCAAAGCTTGGGGGCCGTCTATGCCTTCCTGGGTCTGTGGCTTTGAGGAACAGGTGTAGTTGGGTTGGGAGCTGCCTACTGGAGATGTAAAACTTTAGAGCTCTGGAGGGCTTGTGATCTAGTCTCCCAATGTTAGGTGACAGTCTGTTAGCTTTGCCTAGTTCAGTGTGTGTGTGTGTGTGTGTGTGTGTGTGTGTGTGTGTGTGTGTGTGTCTTCCCCACTGAGCCATCTCTCCAGCCTCTTCCCCTAGTGTTTTTTGTTTTTTAGATTTATTGTATTTTTATTTCATATCTACAGGTGTTTTGCCTGAATGTATATCTGTGCACCACATGCATGCCTGGTGCTAATGGAGGCCAGAAGAAGGCATCAGATCTTTTGGAACTAGAGTTACTGGTGGTTGTTACCTGCTATGTGGATGCTGAGAATCAAACCTGGGTCCTCTGGAAGGGCAACCATCTTAATTGCTGAGCCAACTCTCCAGCTCTTTCTTCCTCCAGTTCTTAGATTTCCCTGTGAATAAGTAAAGCCATGTGAAGGTTTGACTCCGCTCTCATTGACCAGTTCTCTTGGTGCGACACCTTGTAGTATGCCTTGAAGAGACATTGGGTCCACAAGAGGGTTAATAAGGGTTGTAGAAAATATGGTTGTATTGTTTGTTATTTTGGGAAACTGGGGAGTTGCTCAGGAAGTAAACCAGGTAGAGGTGGATGCTTCTACAAATGGACATTTCTGAGACTTCTGTGTACATTTGAGCTTTTAAAGATGGGCTCCCAAGGGTTGCACCCTCTTCCCAAACCCCTGGGTGTAAGGAAATCTCTCAGGATAGTTCATTATAGCACACGCAGTGGCAAGCAAGCTGCCAACATCTTAGATATGGGCCCCCAGAAGGTCTGATCTGTGTCCGCACCTCCGAAATACAGTCTCCAGTCTCAATTGGGCCACTGGGAGTGGGCCCAGCACTCTGTGTTTGTGGTCATTTGAAAACCAGAAGAAGCTTCTAGAATCTCTTTGGGTATTGTGAGCCCATCAGGAAGAACCATTTGGGTGTCATTGTGAATGCCTGGAGATGCTCTTGACATCCGTCATGATTGCTTGCCTGTGAAGTGAGGTCACCAGGAGCAACTAACTGCTCCTGGCAGCACTTTGCAATCAGTGTCTGAGGGAGGAATAGGGTGTTGCTGACAGGTAGCCAGCGGAAGTCGGAGATGCTGCTCAGCACCCTACATTAATCAGGAACACACGTACAACCATCGATCGATCATTGTAACCCAAATCACAGTTAGCCTTAGGCGGGGATGCACTGACCTAAAAGCACAACGTCCTCCCTGTCGAGCAAAAGCAGGGACCCTTCATCTTGTCCCAACCGTGTCATCACTAGGGGCCATCATCTAAAGTTGGGTCCGTAGAAAGACAGTTGGCAGCAAACTACCGTTTGTGTTTAAGTTTTCAAAGGGCAGTGTGTTCTCTGTAACTCATTCATTTGTGAGGAAACTAGCAAGATGCTATGATGACAACTCCAAAGAGTGTTTGGGAAGCACAGGTCTGACGGAAGAGTGTGAGGGTGAGGGTTCAGAGTTAGGCTGAGTGTGGTTAGTGTGCAATACGATGGTACCTTCAGGGTCTCTGTACTATGGGCTAAAAAATATTTGCATCTCTAGTAGACAAAGTTGACCAGTTGACCTCACGAAACCTGACATTTGATCAGAGCAAATGAGAGAAGAGCTGAGAACCGAGGCCTGCGCAGAGACTTTGTGCTCGAGCCATGTTCAAATGGGTCTTATTTTCAAGTTTGGGATAATCTTTCTGACATTTCCAACACATGGAGACAAAGACATGGAAGCCAGCTGAGGTCTAGGCAATAGGAAGAGAAGGAGGAAGTTATAGGAGGTCAAATAAGAGCATGGGGAAATGGCATTTCTTACCCGTCTTGGATGAAGGCTGGACCATTCTGGGTGCTTCTGTTTGGCGCTATGAGGTGTTTCTTGTCACTATTCCATCGACAGAGGCAGCCAAGGGGAATGAGGTGTGTCAGTAACAGGTGTGGTTGGAGGGAAGTTAAAAACAGTAAGGGGTCAAGTCCACAGTGGGAGGAATAGAAACTAGCCAGAGAAGGAAGGGAGAGAGTTACAAGCTTGAGGGAAACACGAGTCCAGGTTGAAATACTCATAGCATGTTCAGGAGGCAATGGAGACAGCTCTGAGAGCTGGTCAATGCAAATGCAGGGTGCAGAAACTGGATCGGTACAATGGAGTGATCGCTATTAATAGTGTGGCTGTTATTTTAGCCACAAGCCCTTCTGATTGCTGCAGAAAGTGCCTGGCAGGACACCATAGCCAATAAGAGTTCTGGACCTTGGGGACAAGGCAGAATTACGGTCTGAACACCAGCCCTGCATCTGTGGGCCTGGAATGCCACGGGCAAGTGGCTCAAACTGTCTGTACCTCTCTTAAGAAGCCTATAAAATGAGGGCAATGGCCCCCATCTGATGTCACTGCTAGGGGTAGTCTACTGTACCTTGTAAATATCTGGTCTGAGAAACAGTAAGACCCAGAAGAATCCAAGTTGGCTGCTTCTAGTGCGGATGAGTTGAACAGACAGGACAGGTTTGCAATTTGTGCGGCATACCAGCTTTAGTTTGAGCTTTCCCCAAAGCAAGTTGTGAGGGGAGGATCTGAGTGCAGTAGAGGCAAGGGGGAGGCACCCGAAGGGAAGGGACGGAGCAAGAGGAGCAAAGGAAAAGAGCAACCCGAGGGTGCTGTTGGTCACGACTGTGGGGGTCTGGGGCTTAGTTCTCCAGGAGACCTTTGGGAGCTGGGGTGGAGCACCCTCACCAATTATCTCAAGATCTGAATTGACGTTGTCTGAAGGCCGCCCCAGATCATCAGTTTTGAGGCTCAGAGAAAGCACTAAGAAAAGAGATTGTTAGTTATTTCCTCCAACCTGAAAAACATCTCTTTTGGAAAGGGGGGTGGTGCATATCATATAAAACTCAGGAAGTTAGGACAACTTACAAGGCCCAGGAACCTAAAGAATTTACCAGACCCACCAAGGCCCTGTCCAGAGTTATATGATCAGCAAGCAGTCACTAGGGAGAAGAGCCTTCTAGAAGAGCCTCAGGGTAAGCAGGGAGCTCCAGGGGGAGCAGCTTTCATGACTCATCACCCATGCTGGAGTGGGCTTTGCAGTGACGCAGCTGCCTTTGAATCACCCACACTCTTAAAAGCAACCTCTCACCCAGGCTCTTGTTAGTAACCCCAGTGAGCCACAGAATTGAGTGGGAGAATTTCTTTGGTCCGTCCTCAGTGCCCTGCCAGGGGTAAACTGACATTGGTTCATGGAAAAGCCTCACAACAGAGGTGTAGATTCCTGCAGTGGGAAGCTGAACAAGCCATCTGGGAAAGAGGCCAGAGGAAATGTGGGTGGATGTGGGAGGGATCTAGCTGGGTCTATTGGAGTCAGAATCAAAAGGCATAAAACCAGGAATGCCCTCTGGGCCAGTAATCTTCATTTAAGTATTAAAGAAACAGATAAGTGTGGAAGAAGCTGTGCAAAAATATTTCTATATATTATACGTGATAGCTCAAATTGGAAATAGTAGTAATAGCCAACCTTTATTGAGTGGTTGCCTTGTGCCTGGTGCTCTAAATGTCTTACAAATAGGCTAAATTTCTAGCAAATGGAAATTGGTTAAGCAGCTCAATGGAATATTACACAGCCATTAAAGAAGATGGCTATGAAGATGATAACGAGAGAAATACCACGTAAGTGAGAAATGAACACTAGGCATGAGGTGGTATGTACTGTCAGATCCTCTTAGGACAACAAGCCTCTGCATACGGGAGGGGGAGGGGCATGAGGGAATTTCTCAATCTGCTACCTGAGGTTTGCTGGTGTAATGAGATTCTTCATGGTTCTCTCCCCGAGTTAGTTTACAAGTCTCCATTGATGTGTTTGTATTGTGTTTATAATGAAAAGATAAGAAAACGGAAAAAGTGAATATAGAAAAAGATCTCTCAACCATCTCTAAAACAGTGTTTTGTATATTCTGACCCTGTTGTGGCTTGGGAAAGAGAATGATGCTTCTGAAAAATGAATCTGGGGGCAGAGTGGGAGATGTGTTGGATCAGGGAAGGAGGCAAGATTGTAACTTGCAAGCTAATAAAGGTCATAGGAAAGGCCAAGTTTGATTTCAGAGCCTCGGTGGTTAATGAGAAGGGAGGAAAGAGAAAGGAAAGAAACAAGCCCGGTGTTTGAAGGTTGATTAAATGGATGAAGATTATCCTTAGAATAAATATATAGTAAGTAGATCTTTAGAGCATATTTCTTTATGTCTGTTCTCGCATGTAATCCTGACAACAATTTTTACGTGCTACTCTTTTAATTTTTCCTGTTTTATAAGTGAAATGATAGAAGATTAGAGAAATAAAGTCTCTTGCCCAAGGTCATAGCGGATCTGAGCTTGGATCCTTTTAAATGAGTTAGAGAATGGAAAGAAGGATGGATGGATGGATGGATGGATGGATGGATGGATGGATGGATAGGATGGATAAGTAAGTTGGCAAGTGAGTGGCTCAAATGGCTGGGTGGCTGGGTAGGGCCTAATGGTTGGATGAGAAGATGGATGGACGGTGGTTGGTTGGATGAATGAATGAGTGGATGGTAGCTGGAGTGGGTGGATGGTTGGATGTATATGTTAATGGATGGGTGGAAAGATGGATGATTGGAGGGAAAGATGCATGTATGTATATAATGGATAGATGAATAGGCTAAGTGGGTATATCGATGGTAGAAAGTTGGTTCAGCTAGCTACATGGGTAAGAAACAGTGCAGATTGTTATAAAGTGTGGACAGAGAAGGACTGTCAGGAAGGGAGAAACTCTCAGGTGGTGGAGAAGGAAAGGAAGAAAGTAAGATGGTAATAAAGAAAGGGAACCTGGGGTTTGCAGGGAGACTTCACTGGTCCTCTTTGAGAAATCCATTCCAGTCAAATGATGGGTGTTGAGCTTACGTGGCACAGGAGCAGAGAAGCCAGGGCACTTTGAGGGAAATCCATGCAGTGATTGGTCAGTCCAGAGCATATAGGAGCTTAGTAACAAGTAAGAGGCTAAGGAATAGTGGCAGTGGTAGGAAGGAAGAGTGATGTACAGAGGACTGGGGAGAGCAGGAAGAAACAAAAAAGAGAAAACAGAACAATTACAGGTCAGAGTGGGGCCACCAAGTAGCCAGAATTTGACTCAACTCCATCGCCCTGTGTTCGTCAGAGAATCCCACAATGCTCTGCTTCAGTCTCTGTATCTGTAATATGCGAGGGCAGTTTAGCTCCTACCTCAGGGGACTCCTGGAGGATTCCTGGAGCCTGTGAACAGCTTAGCCAGTACCTGGTAAGCTCCAGTGGAAACTGAGCAGCGCTCCTAGCCACTCACTCATGTGTCATTTCCTGGGAACCACCCCCAAGCAATGGATCAAGAAGCTGAAGCTTGATCACCCAGTGCACTCTGAGAAAGCCCATCTGGAGCCCCAGTCTTCACCAGATGCTGCAGGAAGTAACCATCTTTGCTGAGGACACAAGTCGATTTGGTGTGGTAGCTTTGACTCTTGGAAAGTAGCCTTCTGCCGTTTGTAATAAACGAGGTACGCTAAGTTGCACTTTTCCTGTTTTGAGAAAAGCATTAATAAATGGATGCTGTTCATTAATGCGGAGTTGTGAGGTATTTACCTGGCATTGGAGAGCAGCTGGAAGCACCGCAGTAAGAACTTGGGAGGTTCAGAGGGGGCGGGCAAAGACCCATCAGATCCCGGTGAGTGCTGTGAACTTGGTGCCCTTTCTCCATTCCACAAAGTTTTATGCTCTTATAATTGATGCTCAGAGAGGCCTGAGCACCGCCGTCTCGGCATGAGGAATCCTAAAAGCCTTATTAACCCAACCACTTGGCCTTTCTTAGTGCAGCCCCTGCTGGGGCTATTTTGGCACAGGACAGTCCAGACCCCAAGATGCTCTGTTTTGGAGGATGAAGAGGTTCAACTCATTACCTTCCTCTGCTTCTGAGTCCCTCCATCTCTCCAGTATGGACTTCCCAGTAAGTCATTTCTATACCCATCTTCTTTCTCTTCCTCTTTGCCCGGTCAAGGGTGCCTCTTCTCTGAGCCACCGAGAAGACACCTACTCAGGGCTGATTTACCTGATATAACAGTTTCTATGTTGAGTGGCAGAGATTCCTTCTAAGGCTGGGGCCTCTTCAAGATGAGGTCAAAGTGGAGGCCTGCCCAGAGGGACAAGTTCATGAGCAATTAAAGTTGTGAAAAAAGGTAGGAAAGACAGAAGTTGAGGGGTGTTCTGTGGGTTTTCTGTGGTACTGAGTCTTATGAATGGTTATATATGCATCATGGTTTTGGAACTAGGGCAAGATGCATTCATTAGACATCTGCTGGTAGAGCAGGCTTGAAGTAGAGGAGGCTTTACAGTACATGGGAGAGACATGGGCAGCGTGAGCTGTTCCCTCAAGGACAGGACTTTAATTTTCATCGATGGTCAGGCTAAGATCAGCATCTTCTTTGGTGCTATCACGGTTATAAATTTAGAAATGTTCTAATAAACACACACATGGTACTCAATAAGTGCTGATATACCAAATCTACATTTATGGAGTAGCATGTATGTGTCTGGTACCCAACAATGTGTTCACATACAGTATGTGAGTCCAGCCTCTGAATTCAAGCCCTGATTATAACTGTCTTAATTGTGCAGGAGAGGCACCCACAGCCTAGGGGGCATGTTCAGGTTTAGCGTCTTTATTGTCACCCAGACTCCAGGAGGCATTTTCCAGTTAAGAAAACTGAACCCCAGGGACTTCTCTTTTACAGTGTACAGTTAGTAGAAGCAAGGTTTGAGTTCAGGTCTCCTGACTCTACAGTATTATAGTTTAATTGGGAGAGTATATTGATGGTGTTTATCTCACCATTAAATTCTTTCTGTCTAGCTTCAGGGAAAAGAGTTCACCGTGCATTTGACGTCTGTTAGGAGAATAAGGCTCAGAGAGGGCAAAGCACTGGAACAGGGAGTGCCAGGGAGGCTACTGGTATTAAGTGGCACCAGTCTGCCTTCCAGAGAAACAAGATTAAGTAATATCCAAGTAAGGATAGCCTTCGTCTTGGGATTTGCAATAGGCTATTGGTATTGACCACTGGCCAGTCTGCTAGAAGTGGGGTGCTGCCTGGCTGGCTCAGTCCAGGAAGGCACAGAAAGGAAGTTGGGATTTAACTTGAGAATTGAAGAAGGACCAGTCGTGTCTCCTCAAAAGGACAGTGTTAGGGCCTGTTGTCTTCTCGAGTTTTGCTGTTTGGTTTGTAAGCAGCCACTTTCTGGGTTGACCTGTTGTAGCTACCTTCCTCAGCCTGTCATGGTCATCAGGTTTGAGGCATGCTGAAAGTCACTGATGTTTTCCAGGGAGACCTTTGGTTCTGCAGAGGAGACACCGAGCTGTGGAGTTGGAGCTTCATTTCTCTGCAGACGCGGGTGCTTCAGAAAAGCACTATTGGCTTGTCACTATGACTGTCACAGGTGACACCCAGGCCATGGAGAGTCACAGGAAAATAGCAGGCCTTCTGGCCACTTTCCGAAGGTGTTTTTCTCACCTAGGCCGAGATGGTGACTGAGCTTTCTATGGATGACAGATGAGCAGAGCTTGGTTAAATGAGATCTAATGCTCTTTCTACTCCTTCCTGATTGACGGCCCTGGAAAGCCATTCATCTGGTTTGAAGATGGCCAGGTGGGTGCTGCCATGGCACCTGAGTCATTGAAGATCTCCCCAGTGATGTGATTACAATGTGTGCTTAGCTTGTGCTGGGTGAGCTGGGCCTTGGATTTCATTCTTTGTTGAGCAGTCATAGATTTTGGGAAACAAATCAATCCAGGAAGCTTCTCAGGTTGGCTGTCAAACCCATGTCACTGGCCTGCTCTAATCTAGCATTGACTGCCCCCCCCATTAAAACAAACCCTTTCTCCCCTCCCCCACACCTGGCCTTCTGTGAGTTTCAGTTGGAATCCAAGATCCATTCCATGACTGTGGATTCCAAATGAGAGAAACCCACTTAATAATGCAGGGCAAAAGATGTTAAAAAAACAAACAAACAAACAAACAAACAAACACAACGACATTTGCACACTGAGCATTGTGTGTTCTTTACACAAATGTATCAGTTCATGCAAGGCTACCATAGAGGCTGGGGATCAAGAAGTGACCAAAATGCAAGATTCCCCAAGAGACTCCCCAAAACATTACAGACTGTTGTTGTTGTTCTTGTTGCCCCCGCCAGGGACGGAAGCTAAGTCCCCATTGTTAAAGACACTAGTACTTCAGACACAGGACCCAGAAGCCCCATGATCTTGAACTGACCTGAACGCCTCCCTCCTCAGGACTAGCTTTTATAGTACCAGAAGGCACCATGAAGTCTTCCAAAGGAGGGAGGTAACCAGCAGTCCTACCCAGCTATGACACCTATGAACCACACAGACAACCAGTGTGGCTCAATAACCTGAAGAGTGCAGCAGTAACACACGTACCTTGACAGTAACTGCCAGAGGCTTATGGCCCTCTCAACAAGAAGGACATCATGCCTGGTGCTGGAAACCTAGCCAGCAAACCCAAGGCTAGTGAGACCATGGATCTTGGAGGAAAATCTATAGTGACCACTTTACTAAACCAGCGTAATCCCTAACTACATTCTAAATATTTGTCCTTGCACCCACAGATAAGTGTAGCTCCCACTCTTCATCAAGGAAATGTCTCTTTGCAACAGATGGCGACCACTACAGAAAACCACAACCAGTCAAAAGGCAACGTTGTGTATCCCAGTGGATACATCTATAAAACAATTCCTGTACCTAAGGCTGCTGCTTCTTATCCTGCTTCTTCTTCTTCTCTTCCCCCTCCTCCTCCTCCCCCTCCTCCTCCTCTCCTCCTCCTCTTCCTCCTCCTCATTTTTTGAGACAGGGTTTCTCTGTGTAGCTTTGGAGCCCTTCCTAGAACTCACTCTGTAACCCAGGCTGGCCTCGAACTCACAGAGATCCACCTGCCTCTGCCTCCCCAGTGCTGGGACTAAAGGCTTGAGCCATCACCACCCGGCTTGCTCCAGGGCTTTTAAGCAGCAGAACAACACCAAGTCTTTTAACAGTCAGCAGGCTGTGCCTTTGTGGGGGTCCAAGATGAGGCCCTTAAGGTGCCTTTTGCAAGACTTCCAGAAGGGAAGGCTGAGGGAGAGGAGGAAAGAACACAGACCATGGAGGACATTGGGTGCAACGCAGCCAATGAGACTTGATGATAAACTGTGGAGACTGGAGAGCAATGAGGAAAAAAATCAGGCTTCTTCCAGCCCAGGATCTAGCTAGAAAGATGCACTCAGGCCTAAGGCTGACTCTGTTCTTTAGAGCTGCATCAGGCATCTCAGAAGAAATAGCAGACAGGGGGCACAGAGATGAAGGGACCGATTCTTGCTCCCAGGGAGCCAGCTGTGGCATCTGTAGAGTCAGCAGGTCCAGTTCCCTGTGCCTACAACCCCAGGATGGTTTTTCTGGATTGAGTTTAAGTGGCCCAAGCTGGTTTTGTTGTTGTTGTTGTTGTTGTTGTTTTTTGAGACAGGGTTTCTCTATGTAGCCCTGGCTATTTGGGAACTCACTCTGTAGACCAGGCTGGCCCCGGCATCCTGGTGACAACCATACAACCTTCTTCCAGTCTCTCATGGAAAGGCTCGTTCTTTTCCCTTGAGTAGTTTCGAGCCAAGCATGTAACATTGTGAGAATGTTTGAAAACTCCTCTTGGTTCTCAGAATGCAATTCTGACAGTGCTGAAGGCTGCCAATTAAATGACGATTTAGATAAAGGCTGCGTGGGAGAGGGAGCTGCAATATCCTGAAACCTAATAATGGCTTCCCTCTGTCTTTCTGAAGCTCTGGCATAATCCTGATTGACTGGCTCACTTCTTTGGGCATTCCCATTTACTGGACAATTTAATAACATTTAAAATGTTTGACAACCTTTATTTGAGGGCAGTCATCCTCAGGGGAAGGGGCTATGGGGAAGGATATGAATGTCGTACAGCTAGGAGAGCTGCCCCAAGTGTGAGTAAGACTCTTTTCACGTTCACAGGGGAAGAGCTGAGGGCTAAGGACAGACTCAAGCCTAGTGCCCACGTGAAGGTAAAAGGTGGCATGCACCTGTTCTGGAGAAGCTCTTTCTCTTTCTCTCAAGAGCTTTGAGGTGATACTATGATCATACCTATCACACTGGTGAAGCATCCCAGGGCCACACACCCAGTGAGTCATGCTACCGGAGGTCCAAGACCTCCAGCTCTCACTCATCTTCCCAGTCCATTGTATGGGGCCAGCGAGAAGGCTCGACAGGTAAAGTCACCAGCTGCCATGCCTGATGACTTGAATTCAATCCCAGGACTCATACTGCAGAAAGAGAGAAACAGTTTCTGTAGATTGTGGTCTGATCTCCATACAAAGCTGTGGCGTCTGTGACTCTCTCTCTCTCTCTCTCTCTCTCTCTCTCTCTCTCTCTCTCTATATATATATATATATATATATATATATATGCACACATGAAGATTAAGTGAAATAAGAGGGCTAAGAAGATGGCTTGGTAGGCAAGAAGAGTGCTTGCAGTGTAATTATGAGGACCTGAGTTCAAATCTCATTTATGGGAAAATTTAATAACATTTAAAAATGGTTGATAACCTTTATTTGAGGGCAGAGATCCTAGTGTGGTTGCATGTGTGCCTTTAACCCCAGCACTGGGGAAATGTTGATGTAGGAAGATCACTTCAGCTTTCTGGCTCCAGGTTCAGTAAGATACCCTGTCCCAAAGGTTTAGTAGGTCACCTGATGTCCTCTTCTGGCCTCCACAATGTTTGGGCATGCACACCTACACACATGTATAACATGCAGAGAGAGAGAGAGAGAGAGAGAGAGAGAGAGAGAGAGAGAGAGAGAAACCCAGTATAATATCAGGGAGTTCATCTTTTCATTCATTTATTCATTCATCAGTTCATTCACTTAGAACATTTAATACATGCCAGGTATGGCTCTAAGCCCAGGAAACAGCATTGTACAGACCAAGTCCCTGTCTCTATGGAGCTTTCCCTCTAGAGGTAAACAGCAAAGGGAGTAGTGATGTGCTACTAGCTAACTAGCTAGTTAGATAACTAACTAACTAACTAACTGATGTGCCAAGAGGGGATAAAGTATGATGAGAGAGCTTCTGTAAGCAGGAATGTGCAGATCGGGGAGTGTCCTGGAAAGACCTGTCTGAGTTCTATGGGGCTGTGGGAAAAGGAATATGCCAGGGAGAGCGAAAAACCAAATGGAAAGCCTGGAAGCTGAAAATGACCAGGCAACTGCAGTCACTGGACCAAAAGCAGGAGATGAGATCCAAGAGTAGAATTTAGGCTACAGCCAGGATGATCTTGTTATTTTGAGAGTGATAGGGAACCCCTGGGGACTTAGGGAGGACAAAGCAGTGACATCATCTGTTGCCATGTACAACTAAAACAAATGGGAAGCCTACAGAAGCACCCACACACTCATCCTTCTCTCGGTTTATATGTTAATTTGGCACACATAAACTCACTCTTGTTTCCACAGTGAAATAGACTCCGCTATTATTAGTCTCCATTTTGACTGTGGGGGAAACTGAGGCCTGCTAGGCAGTAGAAGGACTAGGATGTCTAGGGGGACAGCCTTCTCTTCTACTACTGTAAATTCCAGTTGACATTCAGTGGGCACTTGCTTTGTGTCAGGGTCTGTAGGTGCTTTGAAGTAGTGCTACCTCAACATACCCTTGACCCCTGTGTGTTCAAGGTAGTAAGAGAAAGAAGCAGCGTTTACAGACAGAGAAGTAAGGGCTAGGCTAGTGGGGGAGGGGCTCTGATTTAGGTTGGAGAGGGAGGGGTAAGGGGAGGGGAGGAGAGAGAGAGAGAGAGAGGGAGAGGGAGAGAGAGAGAGAGGAGAATCTAGCTCAGTGGGGGTGGGGGCAAGCAGTCAAATGTAGACATCTGAATTGGGACTGTTCAAATTGTGGGTCGAGACCCCTTTAGGGGTCACGTATCAGATATTCATGTTAAGATTCATAGCAGTAGTAAGATTATATTATGAAGTAGCAACGAAATACTTGTATGGTTGTGGTCAGCACAGCATGAGGAACCGTGTTAAAGGGTCGCTGCGTTAGGAAGTTTGAGAACCGCTGTATCGGAGCCACTTCCGGTGCACATTTTGTCTTCCGTGAACCCGACAGAAGGCACGGAAGAAGGAAAATGCTTGGATTTGTAGGGCTTTCAGCAGGGCAGGTGATGTTTGTCCCACCTCTCCCCTCTTTTATTTAGAGGTCTGTTGATGCGGCTACAGTTTTGTTCCGGTAATAAAAGTGAAACATGTGTGGTTGGTAACAAGGACAGCCAAGATGAGCCACTGGAAGGATGTAACTGGTTAGGATTTAATGTTCATTAAGATTAAAAAAAAAAATCTATTAGGCTTTTGAAAGCCATAAAAAAAAAGTACTGCTAGCCTCATGGCTCCCAGGCTCTTTTAAAGAAGGTCCAGGCTCTTTGAAAGAAGGACTATTGAAAAGGCGGCTGCTGCCCAGGGGCCAGAGCAATGTGCCATGCTGGAGGGACACAGCTCTCCATGCCCTCCCCCTTCCTCTCATCTCTCGCCAGCCCAGGCAGGCTCGGGGTGCTAGTTGTTCCCATGGGGCTGGCACTCAGCTCTCCCCTCATGGACTTCAGGAAGACATCATCGTGAGGATATGCACACCATCCATTGTCGAAGAAGAGCTCTGATCACAGCATAATTACACAAAATGCAGCCAAGGCTTTATTGGTGCTTTTTTTTTTTTTTTTTTTTTTTTTTCCGGGAGGGATGGGCAGAAACTGATAGGAATGGGTAATTAGGAGACATTAAGGGACAGACTGAAATATTGTGTGTCACGCTTTAATATGGGGAGCTGTTAATGATCCATTATTGTGAGCACGGAGCAAAAAGGTGGTTGCTAGCTCCTTCTCCAGCCAGGCAGCCAGCAGACCCTTCTCCTCAAGTGGGGGATTAGCATAGATCCTCCCATGCTGAAAGCCTAGAGATCAGCATTAGCACCTTCTAGAAAGGTCCACACCTGTTGGATATGCTGCAGGGCAGCTGTGCCCTTCTCCAGTGAGAGCGTTAAATGCAAAGAAACCCCCTGCCATAAGGCTGGTTCCCAAGCAGCCAGGCTCATCTTTCTTACATCCTACTAGAACTGAATGCAGAGCAGAGGAGTCCAGCTTGTTGCTAGTATAGCACATGGCATTGGGGGAACCTCAGTTAGGGAGGGATGAAGTAGCACTATGGTATTCCCACTCATGAATGTGTGTCATGTCAACACCTACTACAAATGACTTTGGAACAGCAAACACACCCTTTTCCTTTAAGGGGTTCATTGAGTCTGTGGTGTTCAATAGAGTAACTACTAGGTACTTTGTGACAATGTTTAAATTTTACTAATCAAAATGAAAGAAAGTTTTAAATCCAGTATCTCAGTCGTGTGAAGCATTTGAAGTGCTCAGAGATCTCATGGGGCTAGTGACTACTGAGCAAGTCCAGGATGTCTTCATCCTCACACAGGCACGTGGGACACCTATGGGTTTAGCAAGCATGCTGTGCTCTCCCATAGAATGAGTAACGCT
>CABHPQ010161355.1:0-61059 GCA_902168405.1 Peromyscus aztecus | reverse complement strand
AGTTGGCTTGCTAGGTGGGGGATCTGCCTTCTTCTCTGCCCGGGAGCTGGCTGAAGATTTGGTTACTTTGTCTAGAGGTTTTAACTTGATCCTCAGGAAATCAGCCATTTCCTTGTCTTCTTCCTGTTCCCTTAACCGTTCCACCTCAGCATCATCCACCAGGAAATCTCTCTTCTGCACCAGTCTGTGGATCTTCTGGATTAACTCATCCTCTCTCTGCTTCTGCAGCTTGGTTTTTTCTTTTTCTGGAATGGCGACCAAGTTCTGCAGCTCCTGCTTCAGGTCCATGATATCCTTGCAGAGCTGAATGTCATCCATCATGAACCTGAGTTCTGACTCTCGACGGACCAGGACTTCACGGAGACGCTGGATTTTCGCCATTTCCAGCTCAATCTCTTCTGGCATCATGCTGGTCTCAGCCATGGAGATGATGTCCAGCTGGCTTCCCAGTCCCTCCGCTTTCCATGCTGTCTCCTCCACCGCCCCATAGCGCCTCAGAGGCTTCTCGGCTTCCAGATGGACAGACAGAGATTGCTTTAACTCCATTGCTGATCCCCGCGGGCAGGTCAAGGGGTTCCCCTTTCATTCCATCCCTGCTGAAGGCTGCAGGCAGGAGGGCGGCTCTGGTCAGCAGCGTTTTAAGGGGCTGGGCGTTCCTGAGGAAGCTGTTCCATCTCTTCAACTGCCAGCACCCAACTCGAGAAATGTTTTTCTAGCTGTACTACTTGAAGTTTGTGGTGTGTCAGGATTCTGTGTTCCGCCTGAAATACGTGGAATTGTTTGTTAATACTATGTAGTCTTTAGGAATCAATAATATATATTAAAATTGCCTCCTTAGAATATCACTTCTTTTCCTCTTCTCATCTTCAGAGACAACTAATTTTACAGTGACATTATATTTCATGCACTGCAGGACAGGCCACATTTTGGAAGAAGACCCTAAAAGGTTATATGCTAACCTCACAGTCAGCAAGACCTCCCCTTTCCTGAAGAGAAGAAAGTAGGATTCCATAGGATCATAGAAGTCAAAAAGTCTCCTTTGCTAAATGTTTGGAAGGAGGTGCCTATTTGTGTGCATGTGTGCATGTGTGTGTGTGTGTGTGTGTGTGTTCCTGTGTGTGTATGCATGTGTATGTGTGTTTGCACATGCATGTGTGTATATGTGTGTATGTGTATGTGTGCACATCAGTGCATGCACCTGTGGAGGTCAGAAGTTGACATAAGGTGTCTTTATCACTCTCTACCTTAATTTTTTATTTCAAATGTAAGTAAACTTCTTCTCTCATATATACATCCCTGTCACAGTTCCCCCCTCCCACTCTTCCCAATCCCCTCCCCACCTCCCTTTTCCCCAAAACCTTTTGGAAGCATTGTAGCTTAGATAAGAAGGTATCCTAGCAGCTGGAAGCCAAGGAATACCACAAAGTCACACCACACAACAAATGTCACACTAGAAATTTATTGGGAGGGAAAAAAAATCAGGAATCTGCTTGAGCAAGAAACAGCAGCAAACTGAACAGGATAGAGAGCTTATATAGAGTTTCTTGGGAAGGGGATGGAACTTTTCAGGGTGGAGCTTTCCAGGGTGAAGATTGGTTTGATTTCATGTGCAGAGATTGGGCTTTTTGCTCTGCAGGGTGGGGGCAGGGTCCAGCAGTTAGGGCAGTTAGAGTATTCTGTGGGTGGAACCTGGCAGTTAGAGGCCCTCAGGGGAGGGGCCTGGCCACTCATTGGCTCAGGGGGATTACATCCGTTCCTCCTCGATTTCCCTTCAGAAAACAGCAGGCCTCCCAGGGACATCAACTGAACATGACATTAAAAGTTACTTTAGGACTAGGCACAAACCCTCATATCAAGGTTGGATAAGGCAACCCAGTAGGAGGAAAAGGGTTCCAAGAGCGGGAAAAAGGGGAGAGATACCCCCACTCCCACTGTTACAAGTCTCACAAGAACAGCAAAACTACACAACCATAACATATGTGCAGAAGACCTAGCTCAGACCCATACAGGCTCCCTGATTGTCACTTCAATCTCTGAGCCCTTCTGAGTCCTGCTTTAGCTGATTCTGTATGCTGTGTTCTTGTGGTATCCACTACCACTCTGGCTCCTACAATCCTTCTATCCCCTAGTCTCCCCAAGCTCTGTCTAACGTTGGACTGTAGATCTATGCATCTGCTCTCGTCAGTTGCTGGACGAAACCTCTCTGATGACAATTGGCCTAGGCTCCAGTCTATGAGTAGAGCAGAAAATCATTACTAACAATTTCATTCGCCCGCCCCTTTTTCTTTTTATTTGGCTCGTCCTGTTTGGTTTTATCCTTGGTCTTCAGGCTATCCAGCCTCTGGTTCCTGGCCATCCAGGCAGTGTCACAGTGGGGCTCCTTTTCATGGAGTGAGCTTCAGGGTGGACCAGGCATTGGTCGGCCACCCCCACGAGTTCTGCACTACTGTTAACCTCAGCACATCTTGCAGGCAGGAGTGTAGGTTGAGGGTTATGTGGCTGGGTTAATATTCTAGTCTCACCACTGGAATTCTTCCCTGGTTGCACAAGACGGACAAGCTGCACAAGTTCAGGCTCTGCATCCTCCAGTACTAGGAGTCTTTCCTATGGTCATCCTCATAGGTTTCAGGGAGTTTCCATTGCACTAGGATTCCATACCCCCAAAATGGCTCGCAATCCCAGTTGTCTCTCCCCATACTCTCTCCCTCCATCCTCCCATCCCTCTTATTCCCATTCCCAACTGTTCCCAGTCCACCTGCAGAGTCTATTTATTTTCCCCCTTCCCACGTGACCCCCTTAGAGCCCTTCTTGTTACTTTTAGCCTCCCTGGGTCTGCGGATTGTAGCATGATTATTATCCTTTCCTTGATAGCTAATATCCACTTATAAGTAAGTACATATCATGTTTGTCTTTCTAGGTCTCAGTTACCTCACTCAGTATGATTTTTTCTAGTTCCGTGCAAATTTCATGATGTCATTTTTCCTAACAGCTGAGTAATACTCCATTGTGTAAATGCACCACATTTTTTTTTATCCCTTCTTTGAGAGACATCTAGGCCATTTCCAGTTCTGGCTATTATAAATAAAGGTGCTATGAACAGAGCTGAGCAAGAGTTCTTGTGGTAGAATGGGTTGTGTCCTTTGGGTATATGCCCAAAAGTAGTATAGCTGGGTCTTGGGGTGGATTGATTCCTAATTTTCTGAGGAATCTCTATATTAATTTCCACAGTAGCTGTACAAGTTTGCACTCCTACCAGCAATGAAGGAGTGTTCTCCTTGCTCCACATCCTCTCTAGCCTGAGCTGTCACTTGTGTTATTAATCTTAGCCATTCTGACAGTTTGAAGATAGAATCTCAAAGTAGTTTTGATTTTCATTTCCCTGATGGCTCAAAATGTTTATTTCTTGAAGTGTTTCTCAGCCATTTGAGATTCCTCTATTGAGAGCTCTCTGTTTGGATATATACCCCATTCTTAATTGGATTATTTGGTTTGTTGATGTTTTGTTTCTTGAGTTCTTCATATATTTTGGATATTAGCCCTCTGTCAGATGACCCACCATAGTTTTTAAAATGAGGTCTTTCATTGAACAGAGCAGCTCACTGTTTTGGCTAGAGTAAGCTGGCCTGTAAGCCACCAGGATCCAATAATCTCCATCACCACTACCACACTCGGCTTTTGTGTGAATACTGGAGATCTGAATCAGGACACTTCACTGAGACATCTACCTAGCCCCCAAACGTGACTCTTTAAACATGTTTCCTAAGTTACACATCTAAGGATCCTCAATAGAATGGAAAACGAATAGAAAGGAATCCATTTTCAGGTTCCTGCTGTAAAAAAGGATTCCCAACAAGAAGTCCTGGGTGCTTGCTTTCTTCCCACCCATATATCCTTCATTCTGCTCTTCCACGGGTATGTATAAAATACTGTCTGATGCCACAAGAGTGAGGGACTGGTGCCCTAGGCCTTGCCAACTCCATGACTCATCCTGTGACACATTTAATCCAGTGAAGGTAATAAAGATTCCAGCACCACAATACAACTCAAATTTGTTAATTGTCAGTTTGCTTGGCTAAAGTTTGCTTCAACTGGATTCAGACCAGGATGGGAAAGGGTTTCTGGAGTAGACTCATGCTAACTGATCTGATAGTACAAATAGAAGCTTTACAATGTTTGCTTATTCATTACGATAATGTGCATATTATGAAATTAACTTCTAGTTTAGAAACAAATACAATTAATTTGCTTAATATTAACTTTTCCACGATCTGAGCTGGCTTTTTGGAACCTACTCCCTATGATGAGATGCCTCGCTCAGCCTTGATGCAGGGAGAGGAGCTTGGTCCTGCTTCAACTCATAAGCCATACATTGTTGTTGACTCCCATGGGAGACCTTACCCTTTCTGAGGAGTGGATGGGGGCATGTCAAAAGGAGGTGGGGGGAGGGAAGGGACAGAGAGGAGGGAGGGGAAACTGTGGTTGGTATGCAAAATAAATTTTAAAACATTTAATAAGAAAAAATGTTTTCCATGATCATAAGCTCCTGTAATATATATAATCCCTTGTACCTTTCCTCAAGTCTTTACCTTTACACTGTCCCTTTCCTGAACTAACCTATTTTATTTTATTTTATATCAGTATTCATTTACATTTCCTTTACTTAAAAAATGATTTTAAATGCTGAGAAAATACATTCATAAAGGAAGTAACCTCATTTTACCTAACTCATTTATGTTTTACATAAAAACAACAAAGATTTAATTTAGATTTACAGGTCTAAGGGAGCCCAAAGAATGTACCCCCTCTAGTCTTCCATTTTTAGTTAAGACTCAAATTATACCTTCCATTTTTAGTTAAGACTCAAATTATACTCAAATTATAAAAAAAGCAGATAAAAATCTGCTCCATTTATAGGCAAATACCAACAAATATATATGTAAGAAAAGAATCAGCTTTGGTAAATCTGTCATGGCATTCAATAGATCTACAATAAAATACATGGCCACACAAGAAATGAGGAATTTTTGACAATAACAAAAAAATGGCATTTACAAAGGGAAAGTCATAATTGGCAGTTAAGTCATTGAATTCACAGAAGCAGAACCCATTGCTGTTCTTGTTCAAGTGTGTACACTACCTTTAAGGTGTGGTTTTCACAAAGTCATCAGTGACTGGAATGCACACACAATTATTTTATACGGCACAGAAAACAACAAATAAAAATACAGAAATAGTTTACCTTTAAAGTTTGAAACAATCCCAAACCCATTGATATTACCACTATAACTTTACTGTTAGGGAGGGAGAGAGCGAGGGAAGGAGGAAGGGAGGGAAGAAGGAAATGGGGAGGAGATAGGGGAGGAAGGGAGGAAAAGGATACTGTTAATGGGTAATTGTTCAGCATTTTAAGTCAGGCAATCTGACTGCTCTCTGAAACCCTGTATTTAGTAGTTCATATCTTATCTTTTCTTTCTTGAATCCTGACTCATTCAACACCATCACTATCACTGAGGTCTCTAAGCTCTATTACTGCAGAGCATCACATCTGAAAATGTGTAGTTCTTTTAAATGGATGGAAAGACTTCAGTGCTCACATGAGTAGCTGTGGTCTATGCTTGGGTTTTAGGGAAAAGAAATGTTTCTCTTTTTACTACCCCATTTTAAAGTATATGAATCCACATCTTGGATGCTTTTGCTTTGCTTTCCTTAATTTTATTCCATAATACTTTTGTACAATGTATTATCTACTTTGTCAATGTTTTGGTTTTGTGCCTAGTTTCTCTAGTATAAAGTCCATGAGATATTGCCAATATTTGTAATAATATCCAACAAAGTGAGTACGTACTACTTACTGAACACTATTTTGTTGTCTAATTTTCATGTACAGATACAAAATCTTAATGCTTTTTCTCTACTTTTAACTAATTATATTCACCCTCTACATAAAATAGGACTAATCTAAAAGAATTAAAGTACAGCAAATCTTTTAAATATTTATCTATTAATTAATCATCTATTTCCCCTAAAACATATAATAGAGTATGTGTGGGGGAATAAATCTGCCACTTGAGCTAAACATGTTGTAATATGCATATGTTCACTGGAAAGTTATTAAGAATTTGCTCTCTCGGCTCTCACAAATGACTCTTCCCCCACAAAGAGACTGAACAAAAAAGAAACATTTATACTCAATGTGGTCACTTTAGTATGCTGCTAGAATTTGTAATTTTTTAGTTGTTCTTGAAATAATAAAATATACTTAAATGCACAATGAGCTGCTGAAGGATCTGACACAATTACAGATTTAAGAAAATATTCTTAAATTAGTTTCTTAGCAAATGGCAGAGAACCCTTCTTCTTTATAGGAATGTGGTATTTGAATGAGAATGTCTCCCATAGGCTCATGTACTTGAATGTTTGGTTCCCTGCTGATGGCACTGTTTGAGAAGGTTTAGGAGGTGGGGCAGGAAGTGTTACTGGAGGTGGGAACTGAGAATTTAAAAGCTCACATTTTCAGTTTACTCTTTGTGCTTCGTGCTTGCAATTCAAGATGTCAGCTCTCTTGCTGCTCCAGCCACCATTCCTGCCTGCTGTCCTGCTCCCTACTAGTATGATGCTAGGCTTCTGTCCCTAGGGAACTGGTAGCCCAAATAAACCCTTCCTTCTATACCTTGCCTTGGTCATGGTGTTTTATCACAACTATAGAAAGTGAGTTATGACAGGTGTGATTCTGGACCTTTGAAATGCAGAAAACTAAAAAATCATCATAGCAAGAAGTCAGCTGGAGGCTTATATGAGGAATGAGGTGATAATGAGGACTGGAGTACCACTATGAGTTGGGCCCTGGACAGTTTGGAGATGAAGCAAGACAAGAATGGTAACTGGGACCCAGCACTGATGAACCAGTCTAGTAATATTATCATTGTGAAGTCCCTTTAGTCCTTTGCTGGAGTCTTAAATGATTTGTGATAATTTGAAAGAACTGGTCACTATTTCAAAAGACACGAACTTACCTCATGAGTAATGTCTTATTACTGGAGGAATCTAATTCACAGTACAGAGATAAAATATTTACACAGTGTTCCCATGACTAAGCACGTGTAACATGGATGCCATTTGGAGTTAATGATTTCTGGAAGCCACAAGAGATATGTCACTCATTTATTTAACAAGCATTAATCAAATAACTATCCCGTTAATCTCCAGAGACATGGTGGTAATGAATTAAACAATCTTCTGACTTCAAAGAGCTAACATTGGAAAGACAGTTGAGTACTAAGTAAAAGCAGGAATGATATTTCTGTAGACTGTGTTAAATACTGTGAAAGAAATATATGGTGTTAGAAGAAAGAGAGTATCTGGGAGAAGCAACTCCCAGGATGACACTGAAGGGCTGATACTGAAGCTGTAGTTGAAGGGTAGGTCCCCATGCAAAGAACTACATGTGAAGGATTCCACACAGGACATCAGGTACTCTCCTGGTTGGTTATTTTGTTGTTGTTGTTTTTGTTTGTTTTGTTTTGTTTTGTCAACTTGACAAACTAGAGTTATCTGGAAAGAGGAAGTTCAATTGAGAAAGCATCTCCATCACATTGCCTTAGGGTTTTATTGCTGTGATAAAACACCATGGAGTCCCCCCTCCTCCAGGGGAAAAAACATAAAATAAAATAAAACCAAACATTTCCTCCACAATGTTTTTTTTGTTTGTTTGTTTGGTTGGTTGGTTGGTTGGTTTGGTTTGGTTTTTGTTTTTTCCCCTCCTGGAGGTGCCCTCCCATGGTATTTTATCACAGCAATAAAAACCCTAAGAGAGGAACAAAGCCTAGAGTGGAAAGGACACATCTACCTTTTAGTTCACAAGAAGTCAGTGCAGTTTGACCAAGGAACGCCCCTGTACAACAGGGGAATGGAACAGTTTATATAGGGTAGTGTTGCCCACATTAACGACTTGGACAACAACAATTTATTTTTAGTGCAATGTATTAAGTAAGGTAATCTGAAATTTCCAGCTGCAAATACCTAGAAAATATTGGAAAACTGCATTTTTTATACTAAATTCAGAGCTGAAAAGGAGAGGATTCCCTGATACAATAAAGGAATGGGTAGATGTTGACTGAAGGAATACAAGGGAACATTCTAGATGCTGGACATATTTTAAATTTCTGTCTGGGTAGTAAATGATAGTGCGCTGGTTTGCTTTCTTCTCCTGTAATAAATACCAAGACCAAAGGCAACTTTGGGAGGAAGGGGTTTATTTCATCTTACATGCTCTGTCACAGCATGCCATTGAAGAAAGTCAGGGTAGAGACTCAAGCAGGAACCTGGAAGCAGGAACTGAAGCAGAGGCCATGGAAGAGCGCTGCTTACTCCCTTGTTCACCATAGCTTGCTCAGCCTGCTTTCTTTACACCACCCAGGACCACTCACCCAGGGGTGGCACTGCTTATATAGTAGGCTGGGCCCTTCCACATGAATCATTAAGAAAATGCCCCACAGATTGCCTACATGTCAATGCAATGGGAGCATTTTCTCAGTTAAGCTTCCCTCCTCCCAGGTGATCCTAGCATGTGTCAAGTTGACAAAGAATTAACCAGTGCAGAGAGTACACTTACATAAAAACTAATCAGCACATAGAATGCATTTACATAAAAATTAAGTTGTATGCTTATAATGTGCATGCTTATTGTGAATGTTTTGTATGTGGATTAAACTTACACATATATTAGACAAATCAAAGATGATGAACATGAAAATAAAAGGATTCTTCAGCTGTCACAGTGATGCTGGCATACGAAGAAATATGTTTCAACATGCCACCAGGACGTATCTCAGTCTAGAGCTCCATATCCTATGAAGTCATCACCCAAAAACTGTGGGCAAAAGGAAGACTATTTTTAAAAGAAAAAAATGTATTGTAAGATTTTACCCATTGAGTACTGAGGGCACAGTTATTATAAGGGAAGATACAATGGAGTAACAGCTCCCAGATAGCAGATAGTCTGCTGTGGTTTCCTTTTCTGGACTTTGAGATTAAATCTCTCTCCTTTCGTTTGCTCAGCTGTGAAGATGTTAGTAATACCCTCTACATGTAAACATTGTGAAGACAGTGCAAGTTTGTGCCTATGGCCCATGACAGCTGTGCTTGGAGCAGGTATCTAGTGATGCTGAGCTGTTATTGTCATCATATGATTTTATTAAGAGTAGATGTTTGTCCTTTGACAGAAAGCTATGGTCCCGGCGCCATCAAAAAAAGTTCTTTTAAGAGTATCCTGCTCTTTTCTCTTACATTATAATCATATTTTAAATTTTTTAATCTTAAATATTTGAGACAATAATTAAATTATTTTTGTTGTTTTTCTTTTTTATTGTTGTTTTTGTTTGTTTGTTTTTGTTTTTGTTGGGGTCAGACAAGGTACACTATGTGGTGGTATTGTGTTCCCCAAAATATTGTGTACCCTAATAAACTTATCTGGGGTCAGAGAGCAGAAAAGCCACTAGATACTTAGGATAGGCAGTTGGGTAGCACACGCCTTTAATCCTAGCATTCCAGGGGCAGAAATCCATGTGTTCAAGGATACAACCAAGCATGGTGACTCATGCCTTTAATCCCAGGGAGTGATGGTAGGAAGCAGAAAGGTATATAAGGTATGAGGACCAGAAACTAGCAGCATTTTGGCTGGTTAAGCATTTGGCTGGTTAAGCTTTCAGGCTTTCGAGCAGCAGTTCAGCTGAGAGCCATTTGGGTATGAGGACACAGAGGCTTCCAGTCTGAGGAAACAAGATCAGCTGAGAAGTTGGCCAGGTGAGGTTAGCTGTGGCTTGTTCTGGTTCTCTGATCTTCCAGTTCACCCCAATACCTGGCTCAGGTTTGATTTTATTAATAAGTACCTTTAAGATTCATGCTACAACACTATGTAGCCTTAGCTGACCAGGAGCTCACTTTGTAGACCAAGCTGTCCTGGAACTCACAGAGATCCATCTGCCTCTGCTCCCAAGTGCTGGTATTAAAAGTATGTATCACATTCGGTTTATTAACTTTTTAAATATCAGTAATAGGAATCCACATAATGTTTCAAGCAATAGAGTAAAAGACTCATTTATGTTTTTAAATTTGTTCTGAGTTTATTTATTTGAGGAGGTAGGGAATCTGCCTCCCATGGCCCTTGTGTGAAGATCAGAGGACAACTTACAGGAGTCAGTTCTCTAACTCGCGCCAGGTGGAAGGATCCAATTCGTGTCACCAGTCTAGGCAGCAAACATCTTTAGAAACTGAGCCATCTCTTTAGCCTGAGGTTTTATATTGTTAAATGACAGTTCTTGCTATTGTATGGAAAACATGAGGGATCGCAAAAGTGGAAATACAGTTTTCAGTTTTGCTTCAATGGGACAAGTAAGAACTGATTGGGTCTGTGGTGATCAGTTTTAGTTGTCAACTTGCCTGAATTTGGAATCAACTAAAAGGTGGGCTGCTGGGTATTCCTATAAGGGATTTTCTTGATCAGATTATGTGAACTGGGAAGACTTACCCTAAATGTGGTTAGCATCCCCCAGTGGCATCCCAAACAAAGGAAATAGAAGAAAATATTTACCTTTTGTCTAATTTCCTTCACTCTCAGTAGCATGTTCATCTACTTCGTTGCTGGTATTGCTGCTGCTACTTTTTTTCACTGATATTGGGATCCAGCTTTAGGTTTCTAAATGTGGACTTATGATCTGTGACTCTACAAAATCCTCTGGGCCTTTACCACTAAACTAGAACTACTGAGGTGTTCAGCCTATTGAATGAGTAACTACCAAATTCTGAGCCTCAGAATAAGATAGCCATCATTAAACTATCCAAACCATATCAGGTAGGCCAACCTAATAGATTCCTGTTTAATATAAATCCATTCTATTAATCTATTCCTCTGTAGATGCCTGAATACTTTAGGTCCTAAACTGGGCATGAACTGCTTTAATATAAAGCAATAGAAATAACAAGAAAGACATAAAAATGTAAAGTTTAGTATAAACAGTTACAGAAGCCAGAATTATTCAGTAGGCTAAAGCAGGAGGATAGCAAGTTCAAAGTCTCTGTGGTAAAGTGCTTGCCCGGTGTGTGTGAAATCCTGTATTCAATCACAATCAAAACATACATACATATTTACACACAGAGAGGCATGGACACACACAGAGACATGCACACAAGGTGCTGCCTAGGAATACTGGAACAAAAAGTTGTTAAATTAAATGTAGATTCTCAAAATCAGAAATGTAACTCTGAAAACTGTGTACTTCAGTCTAGGATTTCCTTTTAGTGACCCCATGTTTCCATCCAAAAATTATACCTAACCATCCAGTCTCGGAGCATGAAAGTTATTTGCCTTTGATCATGTTACTGTACCTTCCTAAGGTCTGCTCTCCCACTTCCCTGCCCAAAGTCTTATGTATACCTTAAAGATCCCATCAGATTCCATACCCATCCAGATATTCTGCCATTGGAATCAACATGTCTTGAACTCATTTTCCAAATTAGTTATCTGTAATATCAATGAGTCTTTCCTCTATAGTAAGCTGCTGGATCTTCTAATTACTTGCATTAATACTCATGCTGGGTTACCAAACCTGAAAATTAAGATTGATATTCAATCTGCATGCCCTGTACCTTCCAGCACAGTATCTCAGGAAAATATTAAGGAACTAAAATGGAAATGAAAGAGTTATCATCACTGAACTAGTTGAAGAGAATATGGCTAAGCAGCCAGGGCTTCAGCATGCTAAACTTGTAAGGTATCTCTGATTACATTATCCTGATAATGCGATGATAAAGGCGTTCACTTTTCTGTATCAGGCTTGATTCCTAAAACATTAGCAGCAGAGACACATTCCTACTTCACACTAGAAAACAAGGGGATGCTCAGGGCAGGACGTTTCAATCTGCCATCACCACCCTGGGCAGCTGAGTTTGGAGATGAAACTATTAGTTAACAAAGAAACAGTTTAGTCCTCAACATTTTGGTAGTTGTTCTTCTCTTACTACATTTCTGAGGTTGGCGAAGTTATGCCTATAAAACATTTCACAAAAATACTGAATTCAGATCAGCATCTATGGCGTAGATGAAGACAAAGTTCAAAGACGGAATAAAACACACTGGAGAAGAGATGGTCTCCTCATAGTGAAGCAGCTGCAGGTACTCTTGGGATCATTGCAGTCACCTGACAGATTTCAAAATCCACCTCAGAGCTACAGAGATGGCAACAAGTTGGACTGGGTGCGGCAAACCTTGTTGGCCAGTGGCTGCTTTGACGCCATAAAAAGCTAAGTGCTTGTCTTTTCCACAATAGTCTGAAGCCTCGTTAAAAATATGTCAGCTGCTAAATTGTGAGGTAAAAGGTAATTAGGCTTTTACCAAAAGCTGAAACCAATTTAGGAAACTATCCTCTCACCTACAGAAGGTTCTTAGTCCATAAGAACAGAAAGCTCTGGTCCTCTGCACCACACATGGGTTGAGCCAATCTTCAGCCTCAAAATCAAAAGAGTTGAGTCCTCATCTCATGTCTTAAGAATTCTAAACTAAGCAAATTTGTAAGGGTAAAACCAAAGTAGTTTTCTTGAGACTGAAAACTTGCAGCTGACCCCACATTGGACGGCTTTCTGCTGATGTTGGGGGCTTGTAGACAGGAGCACCAGCTGTAAACATTTGGAGCTCTTCCACTCATAACATGGCCCAGGACTCTGATCTTCACTTTCCTTGGGTATGAAATTGAAGTAGCTGGGCGGTGGTGGTGCACACCTTTAATCCCAGCACTTGGGAGGCAGAGGCAGGTGGATCTCTTTGAGTTCGAGGCCAGCCTGGGCTACAGAGTGAGTTCCAGGAAAGGCTCAAAGCTACACAGAGAAATCTTGTCTCAAAAAATGAAAAAAAAAAAAAAAGAAGAAAAAAAAAAAAAGAAATTGAAGTAGTAGTGTTGCCCTTGCAGTACAGTTGCTAATAAACAAGGACAAACATAGTGACCACTGTCACTGTGCCTGCTGTGTGAGAAGGTGCTTATGGAATGTGTGTTTTTTCACTCCTCCTTAGTTCCAGTGCCCTCTGACCCTGAAATTATCTCACTTCCTCTCAATGAACAAAAGATTATAGTAGATACAAAGAATGGCAGTGTATTTGTCTGCAGACATAGTGCGAGACCAGGAGGTAACCTTTTAAACTCTACAGGACAAAGTATGTCCAGGAAAACAACTCAAACACAACCTGCACTCATAATATAAAAGCTTCCTTTCTCTAATTTGGATCTTAAATGTCTCCAAGAGGCCCAGGTGCTAAAGGCCTAGCTCCCAACTTGATGCTACTGGAAGGAGGCTAGAAACCTTGACAAGTGACGCATACCGATGTGTCTCCCAATCTTTGGGAAAATGCCCGTAAAAGGGATTGGGGGAACTCCTCTGTTTTTCTGTGTTTCATGTCTCAGACATGATGTGACCATTTCTGGCCTACTATACATTTACTACCATACTGTACTGGCTTGCCACTGGCTAGAAGAAACAAGCCAAATAGCCATCTGCATGAATGGAAACTGGTTTCATCCACCTGTAATAAATAGATATTGAAATATCTAAGTATAAACTGGAAAGCTGCCACACTCTCTGGGTCAGCTAAGCTTGTGTTTGGAGAATGCAATACACCAGATTAAGAAAACTGAAAGCTTCTCAAAGGCCAAGCAGGTGTCAAGAGAGGCATTAAGGATCTCCTGCTGAGACGAACCAGAGCTTACCAACCTCCTTCCACAGTGTACGTTGAGAGAAAACAATTCCCCAGAGCAGTGGAAGAGAAGGAAAGCCCACATGCATAGCATTCAGAAAAACTAGAAAGGCAGGAAAAGGTTCCATTGATGTCAACTTCTATGGTGAGGACAAATCGGATCACAGACATGCCTGTTTTGTGGGAGGGAAAAAAAATGCGCAAAGAAGAAAGAAGAGCTGGAGTGATAAGTGACAGTCCAGATTAACCATAAACTCAGCCTAGAAGGAAAGGTTCCTGAGATTCTGGAGTGTTCCCTCCAGGTGAATTCACGCATTCTGTGGTATCGGCCACCTTCTAAATGGCCTTCTACCCCAAGCCTGCTTCTCTAGCCCAGACACCCTCTCCTCCTTCCTGCTTCTTTTTCTTCTAATTGATTTTTTTATCAAAACACCAACCAAAGGCTATTGATGTGCGTAACCCCAGATAGTTCTTTAACCTATCATCTCCCTTCAATAAGTGAATATTTCCAACTAGGTCAGTTCCCACCTGTGTTACTCCAGTTTCCTACTGGCCACCTCTGTCCAGCCTGGCATCACTCTCCCACACTGCCAGAATGATCTTTCTGAAACACAAATCAAGTCATGGGAATGTCATAGGCCATCCTTTAGTACTCGATCAGCATAGGTGTGAAGTGGGAAACCAGCATAGGTGTGAAGTAGGAAACCACCCCTCGCCTCTGTGTTTTCATTCTCTCATACCAAAGGATAGTGCTGAATTTCTTCCCCTACAAGAGAGGATTTCTGTGATGATTCAATTCAACACTGATTCCCCTCAACTAAGTTTTAAAGATTATAAATGTCAGAGAAACTATTCTATGATAGGAAGCTAAGGTTTAAAGCTTTAACTAGCAGAATACTAAATTATGTCTTACAGTATGGTGCCATCAATGTGAAACACATAATAAACTCCTAGGAGGAAACAACGTCAAATTTTAATGTTGTTTCTCTACTAATGATGTTACAGACAACACTCATTTTCTTAACATATGTTTTCCACATTTTCTATAGAGGTCACATAATTCTTCTCTAATGAAGGGAAATTTTCAGCTTTTCAAACCTAAGCTGTCTGAGAGGGGCATGAATCCAAAGGAGGACTCCTACTATTGAAAGCTACAGTTGTGTTTCTTCCAAGGCTTTTGTCCAGGAGATGTCAGCAAAGGCAATTCCAACCCATCTCCATGCTGCCTGGCTAAGGAGGACAGAAGCCTCACAGACCCTGACAGTTGACTAGAAGAGTCCCCTGTGCGGCAGACAGGTCCAGACCGGTGTGTGACAGCTGAAACACCTGTGAACAAAATTACAAATACTAAATCCAGCATTAAATTAAATATAATTTTTATTTTAACTTTGAAAAGCTTGCAAAGTGAAAAAAAAAGTCACTGATTTTATGCTTACAACTCAGAGGAACTGGAGGAATAACTCAAAAAGAAGTTAATATTATTTTGGCAAATTGCTTTTCATTAAAGGACTATTTTCTATCAGTATATATTTTCAGCTTTTGGCTTTTCTCTTTCAGTAGGAATGTTCCTTTAAATATTTCTGTCATGTAGGAGAATAGATCTATGTTAATTATATGGCAAAGTAGAGTTTTCTAGCTTAATTATTCTCATCATATATAAGCTGTAAAACAACTTTTCTTTATTAGGGCCAGTAATCATTAAAGACACTTGGTAGTATTAAACAAGTAGTGATTTTTGTCACCAGAAGGATCTATGGCAATGTCTAGAGATACTTGTGCATACACACACACACACACACACACACACACACACACACACACACACACGACTATGTACATATGTTACCTACCATTCAAAAATAGCATCAGAGGGATCCTGCTGATTGTGGCACCTAGCACCTTCCAATGCTGCATTACAGAATACCCAGGACCAGCGTCCCTGTGCCAAAAGATTACCCAGCTCAAATGTCAACAGTGACCAGTGACAAGGTTGAAACAACATTAAATAACAAATAAATACAATTCTAATTCAAGTTCATGATTACCCGATGTTGAGAATAGGAGAACTGTTTGGATCTTTTTTTTCTTATACTCAAAAATCACACACCATCCCTCTAACCCCTCCCAGGTAAATGCAGAGTTCTCTGAAACAAACAAACAAACAAAAGAAAACATGACAAAGGGTCAAAGGTCCCATCTTTTCCACACTCCCTACCTAAGATCCAAGCCACAGGCCTTACCTAAGAAAGCACAGAACAACAAATTTTCCTTCTGAATGTCACACACACCTGCCAATCACATTATCATCTGCATGACACTAATGAATTGCCAATGTCTCTATTCCCCAAATAACAGCTACTCTAACAGCATTGGTTATTCCCAGCCCTGTATATCAACATTTTGTCTTAATCATACTCATTTTCAAACACCTTTCTCAGTGGGAAAATAGTATCTGAAATCCTTGGTTTTCACATATCTTCCTGATGCAGGCATCTCATCCTTCTGCATATACTGAGCAAAAGTCTCCAGCATCCATGTGAACCAGCATCAAGCAGTTTCCTCATCTGGGTGTCTCTTTTTGGAACATGTGAGCACACCACTCTTGGGAGGGAGTCTTAGACTCTAAAAAGAGGAAGTTTAATGTCTTTCAAACACATTTATAGTTTTCCCCTATAGCATAGTACTTATAATTTATTTTTTGTTTTTAATTAATCATTTCCTTTATTTTTGAGATTATAATATAATTACAACATTACCCCTTTCCCTTTCCTCCCTCCAAATCCTCCCATATACTCCTCTTTTAAATTCATGGCCTCTTACATTAAAACAAAAGAAATGTTCGTACTGATGAGGTACCATGTGATAGCCACAAATATAGTGTAATTTTTTAAATCTGATTAAACATACATGTTTTCTCAAACATCATTTGTTCATGGTTGAAATCACCCACATCCTTTCTTCTAGTTCTGGGAAGCACACAATATATACTGTACAATTCCACCTCAGAGCTTCTTGCTTCATATAACTGTAGCCAGAAGGTTTCTCTGGTCCCGTCCCAGTCCTGCCCCAGCCCCACAGTCCGTCCCACAGCTGCTTATAAAATAATCACTCAGAAAAAAAAATCACCATGAACTATGAATCAATAGCTAAGGAACCACCATGGAACTGGACCAGGTCCTGTGGATAAGTGAGACAGTTGATTAGCTTGAACTATTTAGGAGGCCCCAGGTAGTGGGACCAGGACCTGTCCTTAGCTCATGAACTGGCTTTTTGGAGCCTGGGGCCTATGCTGAGACATTTTGCTCAGCCTTGGTTTAGGGAGGAGGGGATGGAACCTGCCTCAACTGAATCTACCAGGCTGAGCTGGATTCCCAGGGGAGACCTTGCCTTGGAGGAGGTGGGAATGCGGGGTGGATTGGGGAGGAAGTCAGGGGGGTGGAAGGAGGGAGGACAGGGGAATCCGTGGCTGATATGTAAAATTAAATTAATTATAAAATAAAATAATAAAAAAATCACTCAGAAGCTTATATTAATCATAACTCTCAGCCATTAGCTCAGGCTTATTAGTGACTCGCTCTTACACTTAAATTAACCCATAATTCTTATCTATGTTTAGCCACATGGCTTGGTACCTTTTCTCAGTTCTGCCTTGTCATCTTGCTTCCTCTGTGTCTGGATGGTGACTCATGACTCCTCCCATCCTCTTCCCAGCATTCTCCTTGTCTACTTGCCCCACCTATACTTCCTGCCTGGCTACTGGCCAATCAGCATTTTATTAAACCAGTGTACAAGAGCATTATCCCACAGTATGTAACTGTCTACCATATTAGACCTCTCTCTCCCCCGGACTCTTCTCTAGACACTAGTAATCACTTCAGACTCCAATTCTATGTCAGTGATTTTGGAGTCCACACATGAGTGATATCACGCATAACGTGTTCCTGTGCCTGGCTCGTTTCACTTCATATGTCTTCTGGTTCATTTAAGAATTCATATTCTTAAAAACTACGGGATTTCACTTTTAATATGATTTCATTTTGTATATATACCAATTGGGGAACAGTTCCTTGTGTTTCTTGGATATTATGAATAGTGATGCAACAATTTTGGAAGTGTCCCTATGTCTATGACATTCTAGGTTAACTGCTTTTAGCTACATATACATATTATGGGATTAATCATATGGTATTTCTAGTCTTAACTTTTTGAGAAATAGCCATGTGGTTTTTCATAATGACTATACATTTACATTCCCACCAACAGTAACAAGCTCATTTTCTCTGCCTCCTCATAGCACCTGATACCTTCAGTCTTTTTATGTTAGCATCCCCTTGGAGGTGAGATGATAGGTCATTGTGATTTTGAAGATTAAGGTTTATGTCTACTAATCCTGAGAGGCCTTTATAGACACCCAAATAAGTCCCAGAAAAGAAATATAGCCAGGTGCAACATCTGGAAGAAAGAAGCGGAGGGACCCTTGGGCCCAGATAGCCACTGGCTTTATATGAAATAATCTCTGAAATGTTAGCTGTTCCTCTACTGGGAAATTTCGGTAGCTAATTTTCTCATTGTTGTGACAAAAATACGTTAGAAACACAATTTTCAGAAGGAAGGGTTGGCTTTGAGTCACAATTTGAGGTAGAATATGTCATGGCAGGGAAGGCGTGGTGGCCAGCGGCTGGTCATGTCACATCTGCCCAAAGGAAGGAGAGATAAACAAATGCCGGCGCTCCTCTTCATTGAGTCCGGGACCCTGGGCTGGGTTGTGGTAGTGCTGCCCTTAGGGTGGCTTGTCCCAATCTAGACACTGTCTCACAGGCTGGCCCACGGCCTTGTCTCCTAGATGTCTTCATATCCTATCAAGTTGGAAATCAATATTAACTACCACAAGAATTTACTCCTTTTTTTTCTTATTTGGACAATCATAACATACTTGAAAGGTGTATTTTGTATCCTGCCCTCATCTTTTTACAGTCTTTGACTCACAACAATCGCCGCCTCTCTAACCTGTGATATGCATGGATCATAGCCCATCAACCCAAAAAGGAACTTCATTCAGCCTCCAAGTTTGTCCTGTTTCCTGTTTCTGCCCTTCACTGAAATGCTGAATTAATTCATCAAAGTCTCAGTAGCACAATCTTTGGTCCCAGATTAAAGCTATCATCTCTACCTCACTTCTATGTCTAGGCAACTTTACAGCAATAAACGACAGTGATGCAATGTGAAAGAAGGCCTAAGGTTAATCTCAGGTTTTTTTTTTCTGTTAACAAATAGTCTGATAATCATTCCACACTTTTGTCAAGACAATAAAAATAGGTTATCATTTTGAAATGTTCTTTTTATATAACATAACAAGTAGTTATCCTCTGCCACTCTATCTATTCACTTATGTTCCCAAATGAATACCAAATAAATGCTTTAGCAGGACTGGCTCATTTGCTTCTGTAAACAACACAGCAAGAGGCATGGCACATAAACTATGTATAGGTATCTATGTTTGTACATGTATACATATGGAAAATGTTAAGTACACACACACTCTCTCTAGAGACTATCCCTAGGATCTTGCACAAACTACGAAATTGCTCTATCACTGAACTCTGTCCCTACCCCTGTTTTTACCTTTTACTTTGAGACTACCTTACTAAGTTTCCTGGACTGGCCTTGAGTTCACTCTGTAGCCCAGGCAGGCTTTGAATTTGTGATCTTCCTGCCTCAGCCAACCAAATCTCTGAAATTAGAGTGCTGTGCCACCAGGTCCAGCTCAATATAGTATTTATGACTATACCTAAAATACATGCCTAACCAGGTCTGATGGCACACAACTATAATTCCCACACTCAAAGGCAGGGTAGGAGGGTTGTCATGAGTTTAAATCTAGCCTAAGATGCAGTTGAAAATTTCAAAGGTCATACTTAATTAAATAAGCAACATGACTATTTGCATATGGAGCAATACAGGGCTTCCCCTATTACATCTTGTATACAGTCTGAAAACAAATATTAAAGAAAATTGAATATGACTATACTAACTCACTGTACTAACTCAGGACTGATGGTGGATTGGGAATAGTCTTCATAGCCTCTGAATAAGGAAAGATTTTTAGCTACAATCAGGAAACTTGGCTAGTGGTCGGGGAACCTAACCTGTGGGTAGGTTTCCTCTTTCAGGCTAACCAATTCTGATCAGCCCAGCTCTCACTTCAGATCATAATCCTTAGGTTTCACTCTTGTGAGAACATGAATCCTAAATCATTCTTCAGAGGATGGATCAGTAGCAATGAATAACTCTTAGAATAGAGTCTACAAGATTCACACAGTGAGCAAAAGGCAAATATCTCCTGAAATTGCTGTGAGTGGGCTGAACACAGAATGAGAGAGGAAGGAAAGAACATGCTTTCTGGCTTTGCTGTAACAGCCCTATGTACAGTATTGCACTGACTCTTGAGAAAAGATACAGAAGCAGAATCAATCCCCCATCATATCCAAGAGTAGGGAGATGTGCTGAATTATCAGTAGCCTAGTGGTATCAAGAGGTGGCCTATTGGTGTCTAACAAGTTTTAGAGATGTGAAATATCTGTGACTCAAACTGTAAAGTCCTCCTCGTTGTTGAAGGAACAAGAAGAGTGGAGCTTTAAGAAATCTTAAGTGTTTACCTGGTTCGCAGCTCTGCTTTCACAGACAGAGAGCCCAATCCTAGGACTTGTTTTCTAGATTCACTGGTAGCTTAGTTTTACATTGACTTTTATTAGATTGGACGTGAAATTGTTCCAGAAAATATCTAAGGCCTACTCAAAATATGTTCGATAAACAATAGGAAATATATAACCAAATAAGGTCAAAGAGAAGTGAGCTGTAAAGAGTGTGGTCAGTGTACCATGAGGCCCAGCAGGTTGGTGAGGTTCAGGCTTTCTAACAGCCAGTCAGAGATAGGAAGGACCCCAACCTTTTTTGTACCTTCATTTCTGTTAAACCAAAAACACACTCACTGCTGAAAAGTCCTCTAGCCCCATGTAAGCTAAAGAATACTCCCCACACATGCTCTCATGGAGAAAAATCACAGGCTTGGCAGACCACACTGGATTGTCACCTGCTCATGGTAAGAGTTACATGTAAAATGATAGCACGACACAGGACAACAATTCAATGAAATTTACACCCCTTAGAAACCTAAGATATCTGGGATATACAGCGCAATACAAGACAGAACTAGAAAACAGAGTAATAGACAGGCTGCCTGTCCACCCTTAGGGGAAGTTTCAACAAATATCTTTCTCAAACATCACTGTGATAGACAACAAATGACTGTGATTCACCAGAACTCAATCAGTCCCATCTTCACTCCAATATTCAGACAAGATCCAAGAGCATTCTTTGATATCCTTTACTCTCTTACCACTCAAACAAAGAGTTTCTTAGTTTACCTCTTAAATACCGCTTATATGTATAGCTATTTCCTTGTATCCTAAGTTTCTCTATCAGCCAGTCATTCCCTGAGGTAAATGGTCTGTTCCTGCAGTCATGGTCTGTATGGAGACCCTATGACTTAAAGAAAAAAAAATCTTGGTGATTTGTCTCTCCTGTTTAAAACCTCTCGGTATTTCCCTGGTACTCTCAGAATAAAATTTCCAGACCTTACCCAGTAGACCACATCTTGCATTTTTTATCCCCTAACTTCCAATTCAGGTCTACTCTCCTTCACCCTTTTAATTCCATCTGCCCAGATTTGGGGAGCCATTCCTGTGAGAGCTTTATGCTTGCCTCTATCAAGACTTTGTAGTTCTAGTTAGTGACTAGTGTAGAATCTTATGTGCAGGTGCTACACTGCAATCACTTGGCTATTGTGTAATTGTGTTGCCATAGCCCCTCTTCCCCAGAGTAAGTTAATCCCACAAGGTAAGGAAGTACATCTTTCTAGTTCACTGTTAGGTTTCTAATGTAATATACTACCAGGCACAGTATGCATGATATGATGCACATTTAAATATGTAAGTGAATGAGTAATGGGACAGTTAGACAGATTACAGATGAGTGCTTCTTGATAGATAAACAGAATATTTTATCAGCTATGGACAGCTGTGTGTCTAAACCTCACAGTTTTCTTGCATTTATGATTTTCTTTTAAGAACAAAGCATTGGCTTCCATGTTCTTCACAAAACTATTTACATAGCAAACAGCCTTGGAAGATGGAAGGGATGTTTGTCTCTCTAGAGCATCAGGGGTACTTTTTTTTCTTGCCGGGATCATTTCCCTCCATTCCCTCTCCTTCCTCTAACTTCTCTCATGTTCTCTGACCCTGCTTCCTTTCAAATTCCTGGCCTCTTCTTCTTACATGCATATATACATACATATGCCTAAATACATAAAAACAACACACTGACTCCATTTAGCATTGTTTACATGTGCCTAATTTCAGGACTGACCACTTGGTACTGGATAGCCAATTAGAAGACTCTTCCCTGCGGAAGACCACTTTTCTCAGAGACTCTTAGCTGCCTGTAGTTTTTTTGCCAGGAGGGTGGCCTCTGAGATTTCCACCTTTCACATTAGGATGTCTATTGGTGTTGTCCATGTGAAGGTATTCCTTGGGCAGCCATATTGTTGAGGTAGGTCTCATGGGTGAAACTTCCCTGACATTTCTAGGAGACAAACTCAAGCACACTTCCTGTTCTTCTGGCTCTTTCCATCTTTCTGTCTCCTCTTTTGTGGTGTTACTTGAACCTTAGGTGCAGGAATCACATTATAGATGTATATCCACATGGGCTGGGAGCATTTGTTTCCTGCATTTTTACTAGTTGTGATTTTTTTTTAATAGTCTCTGTTGAAAGAAAACTGTCTTTGATGAAGGTTGGGAGCTACACTTATCAGTGGACATAGGATGAGTATTTAGAATGTAGTTGGGGTTGTGCTGGTTTAGGAAAGTGGTGGTAGTAGGTTCTCCTCTATGATCCATGACCCTGAGTAGTTGGTTAGGAATCTACCAATTCTTAAAAATATTCTATGCATGTTCTCACCTTATCCTAACACCATCTTTTTAGTGTTTGCAAAAATTTCACCAGTGTCCTTCAATTCTATGTACTATTTATAGAAACATTTCAGAAATAGATGAGAACATGGGTGAAGAAGGAGATGAAGAAATTTAGATATAGAATGTGAATAAAATAAATTTATAAGGTTAATTTTGGCAGAAAACAAATTGATAGTGTAGCTCTGTGTATACTTACAAACAGAAAATTAAATTGCAAATAAAAAAGATCAATATCCCATAACCTTTATTGCCAAAATAAGGTTTGTATTTTCTACTGCATTTTATTTAACAGATAAATTCCCCAGATTGCAGTGACCTGGCATGACAAGGGTTGCTTGTTCAGTGCCAAGAATGAAAGATTCAATTACCGATGCAAACTCACCTGTGTGCACAACCAGCCAGGATGCCAGAAACGCTCATTTAGACATTCCTAATGGTTTTGATTCAGAGAACTCCCTGAAGACTGAGCTGATTACATTGGGATTTCTGGCTGCAGTGGTCAGAGTAATGCCCACAGGGTATGAAGAAAGTTTTGATGGATCTCCAAAGCCCTGCAAGTCGAAGAGAAAAACCACTTTTCTGCCTGAGAGTTCTGTCCCATAAAAAATCGGAATGCATCAACAGTGAAAAATTAATCTCTTCCAAATGTTTGAAGAAATGAAAATGTACAACACACAGCTCTACTGGAGAAATGGGAAAAATATTACTGTATGAGGCCTTTTTCTCTTCAGTCAATCTAGTTGGAGATTTAAATATTATTGTATCAAATAACCCATTGCATTATTAAAGATACATGATACTAACTTAGAAAAAAAGATTGATCAACTTTCATGATACATAAAAAAAAATCTATGGAGTTTTTTAATCAATGCCCTCGAGAGACTAAGATCTGTCTTGTAAAACTGCCTGAAATTTGGGGCTATGACAAAACAGTTCAACTTGAAGCAGAGGTAGTGGGTTTTTTGAGGCTTTATTTATAGATAAGAGCTTATAATTTTCAATGAAGTATACATTTTAAATAAAAACAAAGCTCCCAGTATGTTGATATTCTACTTTCAAGAAGATAAAGTCTGGCACATTTCTTGCTTGTTTTTGTTTTTCATTGATTCATAATTGTACAAATTAATGGAGTATAGCATCTTTCAATACATATGTATAATACTTAATGACCATATCCATATAATTGTCATTTCTATCAGAAATATTTATTGTCTCTTTGTGTTAAGAACATTAAAGTCTTGTACAGCAGCCACATTGAAATACAGAATCATCAACCTTAATTACTCTACTGTGCTATGGAAATAAGAAGTATTCCTCCAATCCTTCTGCACACTGGTGCCTACAAACCATTCTCCACTCACTGTTCCCATCCATATATGAGAACAAAATTTTCAGATGCCACCTATAAATGATAATATGAACATTTATCGTTCTATGTCTGACATATTTCACATAACAAAATGTTGTCTAGGCTCATTCATGTTGTTGTAATTATCAAGATTTCATTCTTAAATAAAGTTGCCTAGGGGTCAGAGCTATTAGCAAGCCATAGCGAGAGCCAGGCGTGGTGGCACATGCCTTTAATCCCAGCACTTGGCAGGCAGAACTAGATAGATCTCTGTGTGTTCAAGGATACAGCCAGCATTGGAGACACACGCTCCAATGTGTGTCCGGAAGTCTGTACAGACAGGCAGTGACAAGGCAGTCACGTAGTTGGGTTTACGACCAATGAGAAGACAGAATAGAACTCTATTTAAAGAAGAACGCACAGGAAGTAGCTCCTTTTTCGGAGAGGTCTCTTGGCAGAAGAAGCTGGCTGGCAGCAGGCGGTAAGGCTCTTAGCTCTGACCTCTTGGGCTTTTATCTTAAAAAATAAAATAAAATAAAATAAACTGTGCTATCTTTTGAAAAAAATAAATAAACTGTGCTATCTTTTGAAAAAAAAAGATTTCATTCTTTAAAGAATAATATCATATATCACATTTTTTATCTACTTATCCACTGATAGATACCAAAGTTTATTCTGTATCATGGTCATTGTTAATCTTGTGGCAATAAAGCATGCAACTGTAGTATCTTTTGACACCAACTTGCTTCCTTTTGACTCTAAACTCCACAGAGGGATTGCTGGGTCATGTGGCAATTCCCACTGCTTAAGTTTGCTCTGTGCATAGTAACTTCATTCCAAAGACTACAGCATGGAAATGGGAAACTGTTAGAATGGGGAAGCCTGAGAAACACTGCCTCAGCAAGGTGGCCATGGTTCACATTATCAGTTGGAAGTCAGGCTCTTCACATGGAATGACAAGAATGGTAATTCTAGTGGGTCCATCTCTCAAACCCACATCAGATCAACCCCAGTTAAAACATATCTACAAAACACTTGCCAAGAAATCTTCAAAACTGACAAAGTTATCAAAAAACAATAAAGGTCTAGGAAACTGTAACAGCCTAAATAGGCCTAGTATGAGAAGGATGACTAAATGTAACCATTTTGTTTGTGTGCTGAAACAGAAAAACATAGTATATACCAACTAAAGGAACCTGAGGAAAGTATGGGTTTAGTTACAAAAACTGGGTCCACACTGGCTCACTGAGTATGAAGCATGTACAATCTGTAAGATGGTGGTAATGTGAAATATGGAAGCATTTTCCATGTTATCTTTGCAATTTTCCTGTAAATTTAAAGTTATCCTAATGTAAGAAAATTTCAAAGTTAATTTAAAGAAGTGAATAAACTATTTTCTGTAAAAGCTACAAGTATGTAAAGCCAGCCAGATATGATAGCAAACCAGTAGTGATTATCTGATTGAATCCATGCCAGCTAATTATAAAGTTTCAACAGATCAAGATAGCATTTTAACTCACAGAAGAGGACTGTATAGTCTGGACTAAATCAAAATACAAGAACTTGCACAAAATTATAAGATCTTCCACACCACCTGACTAGCACCAAACAAATGTCAAATTTTCAAGAGAATGCTTTCAGAATGGAAGCTACGCTTTTACTGATCTTGGGAGAGATCACCAATCACCAGCCTGTTCAGCATAATGAACAGGAATAAAAAGGTATGTGCTCAGGACAAAATGTTACCCTTCTTGTTCATCATATCCATGGCACCTGTAAATCTTTTTTCAAGAGACATAGAATCTCACAATTATGGAGGTTTCATTGTAAATTCTTCTGTCCTGTAATAAATCTAGATTTCTCTTTGAATATGTTGCTTCCATAGTGTAGCCTTTCATAAAGACACAAATTGATGTATGAGAGGAAGGAATGTAGAGAAATGGATTGCTTCAATTATTGTTTTATTACTATTCAGCAGTCTGGTTATATCAAGGCTAAACATGGGCTTGGAAGATTCACTGTGAGGCAATACATCACTTGCAACATCATTTTAGTACAACTGACTTTACCCAAGGCCTTTTATAAAAATAATTTTGTGTAATATAAATTCATACCAAGAACTTTGCCTGTTTTTATAGTTTTTAACTAATGTTAAATTTATCCCCCCCCATCATCACAGAAGTCCTATTAAAGTGTAGACACTACTTAATCTAAAGAAAAAGGTAAGGAAAGCAACTAAACTCTGGCTATTGTTTCATATTGTTTATACTTGGGAATAAACTGTAGTTTATACTTGGGAAGAACTAATTTCTAGCAAAAATACTGCAGAAATAAATTAATTTGTACATTGGTAAATTTATGCAATCATTAAAATGGCTATAGAAGCAGCTGTAATGTCATGGGGGAATACTCATAATACAATGTCATGGTGGTCAACTGTTCTCAAACCATTCTCCAGTATTCTCTGCTCTATCTCATATCTAAGGGAACTACATTTTTCTTGTTCTCTGGTGTGTAGTATTTTCAAACAATGAGAGGTACTAGAAGTAACTGGAGCATGTTACCACTGCACTTAAATCCGGGATCCCTCTTTCTTTCATGATATACCCTTCCCATATCCATGTGTTTTCCTCTCAAGTTACCCCCAACAGCTAATTTTCAGAAAGCTCTTCTCAGGCTACAGTAATCAGAGAAATGCTTGGGAATTTAATTTCAGGTTATGGTCACCCTAAAGCAGTGAGTGAGAAGCATGGGAGTAAGATAATCCATCCTGTTAGCTTTAGGTGTAGCAACTCAGATACAGCCATCACTTCAGATATCCCCAATAGGACAGAGCAGTAGCTGTCCTCTTAGGAACTATGCTGACATCCATGCATCTATTAACCCCCATTGGGGAATTTGCTCCTCGTGGTAGACAGCAGCTAACTCAGACACCCTCAACTGGTCAATGTGCCGAGAATAAGATGCTATGAAGTGGTTGTCTCTAAATAGATTTACATATAATAACTGCCCTCTCAAGGCTCAAGAATCATAGTAATAGAAGGAGGAGGGGGAAGAGGGATTGTAAGTTGGAGGTGGTAAATAACTTCAAGGAAACTGTGCTCTCTGATACCCAGGGCAGATGCACATATAAATTCACATCCATTGTAAATCATGCACAAGACCTGTACAAGCTCAAACCAGACAAAATCCCAGCATGGAGGGTGAGAGATGCATGAAAGCCCTCCACTAAATGATGAGATATTGACATTTGATACCTGTTGGGAATCTATATTGTTTAGTTATGTGACCGTGATAGGTTGATCACATTCTAGGGCAGGCTACACTTCCAAAAATATTTGGGCAATAACAACTGCACTGGGAAAAGGGTTAAGGAAAGAAGAAGAAAATTCAAAGTTGGGGGAGTGGGGAGATGAGAGTGGGGAAGGGGATATGGGAGGAAATGGATGAATATGATCAAAATACATTGTATGTAATTCCCAAAGAATTAGTAAATATAATATTTAATTTTTTAAGTCTTCTCATGAAGAAAAGCCCCAGGCCAGACAGATTTGTCACTGAATTCTAAAAACTATTCAAAGATCTAATACCAACAGTTCTCAATCTCTTCAACAAAACAGAAGAAAAAAGATTGTTACCAAACTAATTATATAAAGCCAGTATGACTCTGATAATAAAACCAGTTAAAGATACAAAAAAAGAAAATTACAGACCAATTTCCCTGATGAATATACATACAAAAATTCTCAACCAAGTACTTACAAACTGTATTTAAGAACATATCAAGATCTTACATCATGAACAAGGGGTTTTATTCCAGAATCGCACAGTTGCTTCAACATACACACATCAATAAATGTCATAAACTATATAAATATACTCAAGGTCAGAAATCACTTGCTCATCCTGATAGATGAGGAAACAGCATTTCATGAATCTCAACAGGCCTTCCCGAATATTTTGAGTTACATAACACTGTATTTTTAACTACCAGCACTGGGTTGTAAACAAAGCCCATTTATCTTGCAAAAACAAAACTTTGTGCCTATAGAGCAGTAACTCCCAATATTCCTAACCATCCTCACGATCCCCATCCCCAATCCTCTGGAATGCAATAGTACTTGTTGTCATCCCTGTTTGCATGATCTTGACTGTTTTCCATATTTCAGCTAAGTGTACTAATGAAGTCATTGTCCTTCAGTGACTGGCCTGTCACTTAGAAAAACATCTTCCTATCACATCTATGCTACAAATGGAAAGATACCCTTCTCTTTCCAAAATAAACAACAGTCCATTGTATTAATATATGACATTTTTGTTCTCTATTCATCTGGTGGTGGTCATTGACAGTCAGTACTTTAGCTGGCAGTATCAATGCCTGATGTACAACTTCAAAGTATCAGTGGCTTAACATAATTCAGGGTAATTACTGGCTCACACCTGTCTGACCAGATGTTTGCTTGGCAGATCAATAACTTTTTTTCTGTCCTTTCATATATTTTTGAAGTCATCTGCTAGATGCTTTGTTTTCAAACAACTGATGGGAGATGATACAAAACATTTAGAATGTAAGTCTGACACAGAATGTATGCTTGGGCTACACACACATTCTCTAAACATTTGTTCACAGAGAACAGAAACCCAAAAATAATAGTATTGACAAGTTACCTTTGCCTCACAAAAGAAGATAGCCAGCAGAAGCTGAGGACCAACTACATCTCGCTCTGTCATCTACAGCATGCATCTCCTTCTTATGGTTCCAAACCAGGGCTCTTCTCCTAGGACTATATAGCATTAAATCAAGTTCCAAAGTTCCAAATGGAAAACAAACAAGAGGAGAGAAGACTAAGACTCATTTACACTCTCCTCCCTTCTCTCTCTCTCTCTCTCTCTCTCTCTCTCTCTCTCTCTCTCTCTCTCTTATCCTCCCATCCTCTTTCATCAAAACATGGTCTCATTTGTGTAGGCTAAGCTAACCTCACACTCAAGATCCTCCCACATACATTTCCTGAATGCTGTGGAGACAGTTGTGTACCATCAGCCCATGCTTGTCTTGTTTATACTCAAGGAAAAGGCTTTCATAGAAACCACACCCAATAAATTCACCTAATTTTTATTGACAAGACTGAGTTTTCTAGCTATAAGTGTTACCAGGTGTGCTGCTTTTAAAGAAAAATGGCCCCCAAAGTGAGTGGCACTATAGAAGGTGTGGCCTTGTGGAGTAGGTGTGGTCTTGTTGGAGGAAGTATGTCACTGTGGAGGCAGGCTTTGAGGTCTCATGTATGCTAAAGATACTGCCCAGTATTTTAGACCACTTCCTGCTATCTGCAAGATCTAGGACTCTCAGCTATTTCTCCAGCACCATATCTACCTGCACCTGCCAAGTCCCACCATGATGATAATGGACTGAACCTCTGAACTGTAAGTGAGCCACCCCAATTAAATCTTTTCCTTTGAAAGAGTTGCCATGGTCATGATGTCTTTTTGAAGCAATAAAAATCCTAACTAAGACAGAAGTTGGTGCCAAGGATTGGGGTATTGCTGTGATAGGCTTGACCATGTTATTTTGTTTGAAGAAATAATGAACTTTGAGAGTGTGAATTACAAAAGCAGTTGAACACTTTAAATGCTGATTCATGGGCCATACTAGTAGAAGCATGGAAGACACTGGTGTTGAATATGCTTTGATGAACTCTGGGGTGCTAGCTCAAGAGGTTTCAAAGGAGAAGAATATTAATATGTGGCCTAGAGATGATTCTTGTGATATCTGGGTGAAGAATGTGGCTGCTTTTTGCCCTTGTCCCAAAAGTTTGTCTGAGGCTAAAGTGAAGAGTTTTGGATTAATTCTTTTGGCCGAGGAAATCCCAAAACAGCCTAGTATAGACTCTGTTAGTAGTGATAACTCTAATGAAGATTTATAATGAAAAGGAACAAGTAGAGAAGGATAAATTACAAAATATAAAATTTGAGAAGAAAAAGAACACATGGAAGTAGAATGGAGCTAAATCTTGTGTTCAGGGAGATAAACAGATTAAGAAATGGAATAAAGGGAATGGTAAACTCAGGGCAACATCCCACCCAGCTAAGTTTCCAATTTGTGAAAAAGAATTAAAGAAAAGCTTAGACAGGGTGGTAGTGACCCACAGCTTTAATCCCAGTACTTGGGAGGCAGAGGCAGGCAGACCTCATCCAGCTAAGTTTCCAATTTATGAAAAGGAATTAAAGAAAATCTTAGAGCTGGGTGTGGTGGTGCACCCCTTTAATCTCAACATGTGGAAGGCAGATATTGGTGGATCTCTGAGTTTGAGACCAGACTGGTCTACAGAGCAAGTTCAAGGACAACCAAGCTTAAGCAGTCAAGGTAATCATCAAAAACAGAAAGCTGGTGAAGATATAATTGAATAAGAGAGCCCTATTCTAGCCCCAGCAAGCAGCAGAACTTGGCAGCTTCAGCCACATGGTTCTGGCTTTAGGGTTAAGGACAGAAGAAAAGACTTATAGAAGCCTCTTCCTGGACTAAAGAAAGATGCTGAGGTCTGGGGTTTCCCTGGAAGGAGGCCCAGAGAGGTCATTGCATGAAGCTGGGAGTTGAAGCCTGGATTGCCTTGGAGATCTCAAGATGTTGGAGTTGCCAGAGCCATGGGATACCTGGTGAGGAAAGCTGATAACAGGGAGTGGAACCCACCCAAGAGAGAGAAATGTGTTGCAATCAACAAAGCTGAAAGGAGTTGGAGATCTGAGGAGAGCTTTGACACCAGACATGGAGATGCAGAGTTTGGAGTTTGCCTGGCTGGTTTTCAGTCTTACGTTGGTCCAGTATTTCCTCACTATTCCCCCTTTCCTACATTTTGGAATGCTAATGTATATCCTGTGCTAAGATACCAGGTAACTTGGAGTTCCCTTTCATGGGTTCTTGATCTCATTAATAAATGAAATTTAAAAAATGGACTCATAAGCATCTCTAGAGGGAAAAAAAAACAATAGAGAGGCAAGATGAAGGTCTTGTCATAAGGTGGTACATACAGAAAAGAAAAAGAAAAAGTTATGCTTTTTTGAGTTAGGGTCCAAGAAAGCTGGCAAGTTCAATAATGAATTTGTTTTGTTTTGTTTTGTTTTGTTTTGTTTGTTTTGTTTTGTTTTTCAAGACAGGGTTTCTCTGTGTAGCTTTGTGCCTTTCCTGGAACTCGCTCTGTAGCCCAGGCAGGCCTCGAACTCACAGAGATCTGCCTGCCTCTGAGAGTGCTGGGATTAAAGGTGTGCACCACCACATAGTGGAAGGGCAGGGTCACTTCAGAGAAAGAGAAAAAAGACCCAGTGCCAGGAAAAACATACTTAGGCCTTTGGTCAGCATCCCCAAAAGAGACAGAAAGAAGAGAAAATTTAAGTTAGGACTTTAGAGAGAACTCCAAAAGGTGGGCAGGCCTAGCATGGAAAGCACTGTCTTGGGAAAGCAGCTTTTGGGAGGGATTACATCGTTTCATGAAGTGAATAATTATTCTTCCCATTATCTTTAGCATGTTGTCAGGTCAAACAGTTTCCATGTGGACCACTTCTCCTGTTGGGCTAATCTCTTGGCCAGTAGATTGATTGATGGGTCTATCTGGACTAATTCTTAGAGAAGGAGTATGTGATTTTTCTAATCTTTGGAACAGATCTGAACATCATATCTCCACCCAGGGCCAGAGATAGAATTCAGATGCCTTTTAAATTTTTTATTTTACTAGGAGAAAGGAGCCTCAAAAAAACCGTGGCACCTCCTCTTTTTCTGATGATATTTGACCACTAAGGAGATGCAAAGCTGATGTTTCCTTTCCTAGTGCTGCCAGGAAAATGGAAAGGTGAGGTCCATCCTCAGTGGCCTCCAAGCTATTTGACATGCTCTGTCAAGAGTTGATGCCCTAGCCTGGCAGTGATGGCTCACACCTTTAATTCCAGCACTCAAGAGTTAGAGGAAGGTGGATCTTTGAGTTTGAGTCCAGCCAGCACTACACAGAGAAACCCTGTCTCAAAAATTTTAAAAAAAAATTGATACCCTAAAGTAATCCAGGAGATGGGCTAAAATTGAGGTGAAGGTTTAGAGTCTCCTTTCTGGCTGACTTTCAAGCCTTGGAAAGTGACCAAGGAGACTCAAATATTAGAATTAGACTGCAGTGGGACCGTCTGAGTGTACATCAACTGTAAACAAGAGGAGATAAAATTAAGACAGTGACTGAGTACACAAGGTCCACAGATTAATGCCATTGCTATTTATGTTATGAGAGATAGAGTACATTTCCACCATAAAGATCCATAGATCCAGTTCTAGTGCTGTTCAACAAAAGGGATGGGCAATTGGACTGGAATTTGGGTCACATCCTCACATAGTTTCCAGGCAGCTTTGAGAAAGGAGAAGAAAGATTATAAGAAACCAGACAAGAAATTAGGGTTCCAAACATTCTGGCATTTCTGACCTCCAGCTAGGACAGATTCAAGACCATTTTTGGCTTCAGTCAAGGACAAGAATGTTCCTTTTTCCAGGTCTCTGGACTCAAACTGCCCAACCAGTCTCTATCTCCTGTTCTTGTCACAAGAAAGATTAGTGTATTGAGTATTTGACTAGGTTTATGGCTGTAATGAACAAAAGAAGATCCTGTGACTAAGGAAGAAGGAGAGATTGACATTGAGGTGGCAGTTGCCAGCCTGAATCTCAGCTGAAGGAACTCCTTCTCCAGAGTTTGCCTTTTCTGCCTCTTCACACAAAAGACAACTCGGCATCCCTAGTTAAGCCAGACAAGCCTAAGGCACCATCTTTTCATGAAGGTGTTTTCTGCAGTGCTCTAACTGTTCATATTTCCCTGAACTGCTAATGTCATTCACCACTGATATCACTGCTTTTCCTGAAGCCTGGCCTTGGGTGCAGAGGAGCTCAGATCTTAACTTTGCATTCACCAATGCATTCTAGTTACTAGCTAAAGTCTCTTTAAGACAGTTCTTACTGTATGCAAGATTGATATTAAGTAACCGGGAAGACATAAATCCATATTCAAAGGTTTTTTGTAAACAATTGAAGGTATATAACATGTACCAGAATACCTAAAATATAAATTAGATTATAATGAATACAGTGTGCATGTGTGAAATACACAAAGGTCAGGAAAATCACCTTCTCTGTGGGTATTTTCAAAGGTTGCTATAGCATCTCTCAGAGTGCTAAGAATTTTTAAATCCTGTCAGGTAGTAGTTGATTATTCCTACAAGTTTTTTCCACTATTCCAGACAGATCACTATTCTCGATCGAAGGGTTTGTAGCTGGGTTGGTAGTTACTTTTCTCCCTCATTAGTGTGCAGAGTACCTAGCTTTCCAGTACCATGAACACTATCCTCAGTTGTACCAATTGCAAGTCTTTACTTTTTAAGTTGCATTTTAAGTAGTAGAAAAAGGAGTTATAACTATAAGTTTTCTAACGTGAATGGTTCATGAAGAATAGCTATCAGGGCCTTGAGTCTGAAAGAAGTCAGTTGAAAGTTTACTCATGCTCACAGGAACAGTAAGGCTGTCTAGGTCAGAGCCTAAATTAACTGTGGACATGTCTGAAAAGTGAACTAGCATCAACGTAGGTCACAGTTGTTTCATGAAATATGGCATGGGAACATAGTTCTGAGCTAATCCAAACATAGTTAATAAATTCTGTATCTTTTTAGTATTCATTGTTAGAGAGGTGACATTTTAGGTTAGTTATATAACAGTTTTGTGATAATAGATCTTTTTAAATTGGAAAGCATTCCTGCCTTCAAAGGGTATTAAATGAATATGCATTTATAACTGCAAGCTCACAGTGCTTAGGGTGCACAGCCAGCATCAAAAGCAGAATCCTGCTACATCCCACCTGTTCCTGGAACTGAGCATTCTTTGCTGTTGCAAAACTGTTGCTTACCTTCAGTAAGTTTATGGCCTTGGCGGAGCAGGCACTGCCCCCTGCCAGTGGGATGCTAAGTTCCACGCATCAATATTGTGAGAGTGAAAAGGTGGTTTTATAGCTGTCCCTACCCTGAGGGAAAGATACAGCAGTGGCATTTTCCAAGTGTCAATGGAAGGATCATCTCAAACATAATCATTTGAATGATTCATTAAGCCCAGTAAGAGTTTGCCCTTGCTCAAAGACAAGAAAACACATTTCAAAGGAAAAATTAATAGGTAGAATAAAATATTCAAAATAGGTTCTAAACATCCTGGCTGATGGTAAGTGACATTGCCTAAATAATTCAGCTCTTTCAGAATGCTTTGTTCCTACACATTTGTACATGTTTCCTGCTTGCTCCAAATTTATAGATAAAAAGCACAGTCAGATTTAACACAGATGCTATTTCTAAGATATATTTATGTAAATGTCACATAAAAAATGCTATATTCCCAGGACAAGAAAATTAACTCAAAATTTTATGAAATATTTGATCTGTAATTATCTTCTAAATCAGGTATTAGAAGATCTTACTGGGACCAATTCCACTTCAGTATTTTAATAGGATATTTAAATCATTCTGAATCATCCTATGCTCATTAACAACTTTCTAAGATAATTTTATGAACAATAATGAAGATCCTCAGAGATTGTTTATAAAGGATTTTCAAAACTATGAATCATCAAGACAAAAATAGTACCAAATTGCATATTAGAGTGATTTTTTTCTCCCTAGGTAAATGGAAAGAAAAATCAAAAGTTTTATCTTCATGAAATGAAAATATCTTATTAAGTCAAATCGTTTATTTAGGAATTCAACGTTAAATTAAACCATATTCCATTTTTTTGTTGGGTTCAATGCCTGTAAAATATGAGGCCAGTTTTCAGTAGAGGTCACATGGGTCACACAGTCACTTATTTTTCTTGCTCATTCAGAGTCCATTTCTGTTCTCACTCTGCATGAGTCTTGGAAGATGCAGCCTAAAGTAAGCGTGATGTAAGTAGTCACAAGAGAAAGTCTCCTTCATTAGACTAAAATCCTATTGGGAATTTCATGCCTATTGCCGGATGGAAGTGATAAACAGAGTTATGCTGATGGCCCAGTGGGCAAAGCACTTTTGCAAACAGGAGAACCTGTGTAAATCCCCAGGAACAATGGAACCAGATACGGTAGCACATACCCACTCTACTCCTGAGTGGCGAGGACAAGAAAATCCTTCAGAGGGCCAGCCGGGAAGAGAAATAATAAGATACGGTCTTGAACAAGGTAGATGAAGAGTTCTTACACCTGAGGTTGTCCTCTAATGTCTTCATATTGGACACACATGTGCCTACATTCACATACACACACGAGGAGGGTGGAGGGTTTAAAATGTTAAGAGTAATAAAATAGTCCAGGTATACAAATGCCACAATGCAGACCTTGGAACTTGCATTAATTCCTTTTCTTGTTGTTGTGCCAAAACTAACACAACCAGCTTAAGGAGTGGGTTGTTTATTCTGGCTGAGCATCTGGGGATATGACACATTAGGATGCAGAAGACACAGCAGCAGGAGCATGAGGCTGATGGTCGTAGTGCGTCCACAGTCTGCAAGCAGAGAGGAATGAATCCTGTGATTCAGCTTCCTTCCTCCTGTTTCCTCAGTCTGAGCCCCCGGCCCACAGAATGGTGCTGTCCACATTTTGGATGAGTCTTCTCACCTCAGTTAACCCAGGTTAAACACCCTTTCACAGACATGTCCAAAGATATGTCTCCTAGATGGCTCTAGATCCTGCTAAGTTGACAATTAGTGTTCACCAGTACTAGTAAACAGGAAAGAAAGAGCTCTCCTGTGTACCTGTAGACACAACCCCAGCCTTATATTCACAAACCAAAACCCTGGAATCTGTGTGACCCTTAATTAAAAATTCAAAATGACTCTGCATTGTTAATGACCTAAGGGAATGTACAAAAGCAGCACAAATTATCTCTGAGGACCTCAAAATATTCCCACAGAGGACATCCAAAGACACATTAGCAATCAAGTTTTTTTTTAATTAACAAAGAAATAACACCCAAGATGAGAGCAATGAAATGTAAAAAGCTTTAGGAACTCACTTGAAAATAATTTGAGGTTACTAATTTGTAAAAATGTTATTCCTCATAGAATATTAATCATAAAAGTTTGTGAAATAAAAGTAACTACTATAAATATGATCAATGGAGTTACAAAGAATGGCAAAATACATATGAAACTTCCCTAAAAGTCTTTCTAGAAGGTAATGATAGGAGGAGAAAGTGGGGATAATGGAACAGGATGGACTAAATGGAGTGAGGTCATAGAAGAACAGGGCTTAGGAAAGAGTAAGGGCAGGGCTACCTAACACTAAACATCTTTTGAAAAGGCCATATGAAAACTAACTACGGTAGAGGCTTTCTAAAATATATGCATATACGTGCACAAAAATGATTTTAAATTGAATTACCCTATAAGGATACAACAATGTCCTCTACAAGACACCACAGACTAGCAAATTAAAACCCCAGTACCAGAATGTGTTACCTCTTTTGGAGTCATTAGTTAATGGGGTTCCATAGATCCCCAAGTATTGCCATTGCTCTTGGTTTCCCTCCAGATCTTGATAATAAGACCCTGTTGATATGCTAGCTGGATTTTGTCATATTGAATGACTCAAATATGTGATATCTTCATCATTATTAATGCCAAGAACCTGTGACTACATATGTCATAAGCCCTAGGAGAGAACCTATTACTATTATTCTGCTAAATGGAGAACGTATTAAACCAACTCCTAATGACTTATCTTCATACGCCTCTCTCAACCCTCATCAAAGAAACTTCTTTTTGCAATAGATGGTGAATAACACAGAAACCTGCAACTGGTCAATGTGCAGAAAATAAAAGACAGAGAACTCAACCCTAAAGGGACTTCTATATCATAACCTCTTCTCCCAAGGCACAGGGACCATTGAGAAAGAGGAAGAGGAAAGACTGTAAGAGTCAGAGGCGTTGGATTAATACAAAGAACCAGTGTTTTTTGGATGAACTTTCAGTGGTTTTTGACAGAATGCACAAGACCTGTACAAGCTCAAACCAGACAAATTAGCATAATTTTGATTAAAAAATTGATAGTTTGAGTCTGCAATTCTACATATATTCATCAAGATAAGAAAGAAAGGAGAGAAGAGAGAGACAGAGACAAGGAGAGGTGGAGGAAGAAGCAAGGGGTAGACTGCTTTATTACGGGCTTACACATTTATAGAAAATATAGCTCTCCATCTGCAGTCAGGACAACCAGGAGAGCAAAGGGTATAATTCAGCCTGAACCAGAATCCAAAGGTCCCAGAACCAAGAACTCCAACAGGGAAACATAACAGAGATCAAAGAAACTCATATTATTATAAGGGAATACTTTTTAAAACATTCATGCTCCACTGAGCTGCAGAACATAAAAGAAACAGATGAACTTCTACATTCATCCAAACCACCAAAATTAAATCAAGAAGTGAACAATCTAAACAGACCTATAATAAATGAAGAGATTGAAATAATAATAAAAATCCTTCCAGCTAAAACAAGTCTAGGATTAGATGGAATCAAAACAGAATTCTACAAGATATTGAGAGAAAATATACAGCTAATCCTTACTAAATTATTCCAAATAATAGAAATGGAAGAAACATTCACAAATTCTTTCTATGAGTCACTATCACTCTAATGCAAAACCAGGTAAAGACACAACAAAGAAAGAAATTTATAGACCAATGTCCCTGATTAACACAGACTCAAATGTACTCAATTAAATACTTTCAAACAGAATATAAACATACATCAAAAAGACATCAGGCTTTATTCCTTAAATATAGAAATGGTTGAAAATATGCAAGTCAGTAAATAATAAATTACATAATTGGACTTAAAGCCAAAAATCACATGATCATCTTAATAGATAATCCCAATAGCAAAATGCTCGACAAAACCCAACATGTAATCATGGCAAGAATCCCAGTGAATGTAAGACTAGAAGGAACACCCTTCAACACGATAAAAACTATTCAAGAATTCCATAATCAACATCATCCCAAATGGAGAAAATCTTGAAGCAATCCCTCTGAAGTCAGGAATGAGACAGGGATATCCATTATCCCCATTCCTTTTCATATTGTGCTAAAAATATTAGCTAGCTAAGTAATAAGACAAGAGAAGAAAATTAAAGGGATAAACATAGAGTTATAAGGAGTCAAACTACCCCTATTTGTAGGTGATATGGTATTACACAATAGAGATCCCAAAAATTCCAACAGAAAAAATATCTACAAATAATAAGTTTAGCAATGTGGCAGAATGTAGAGTCAATTTGTATAAATGAATAGGTTTTCTATACAACAACAGCAAACATACAGACAAGGAGATCATGGACACATTCCCATTCACAATAGCCTCACAGAAAAGGAAATGTGTAGGAATAAACCTAATCAAAGAAGTGAAAGCCCTCTACAAAGAAAACTTTAAACCTTAAAAGAACAGTGGTTCTCAACCTGTGGGCTCCAGATCCTTTCACAGGGGTCTCCTAAGACCATCAAAAAACATAGATATTTATATTATGATTCATAACAGTAGCAAAATTACAGTCATCAAGTAGCAATGAAAATAATTTTATGGTTGGAGGTCACTATAACATGAGGAACTTTATTAAAGGACTGAAGCATTAGGAAGGTTGAGAACCACTGCTCCAGAGAAAGAGAAAAATACTAGAAATCCTATGCACATGGATCATGAAAAATGAGCATTCTACCAAAAGCTATTTAGAAAGTTGATACAATCCCAATCAAAATCTTAATCTTGTTCTTTACAAAAACAGGAAAAACTATCCTAAAATTCATATGGACCCACAAAAGTCAAGTCACAATCCTAAAAGACAAGACAAAACCATCCTAAGCAAAAGGAACAATGCTGGAGGGATTCCCATTCCATATCTCAAGATATGTTATCGAGCCATAATAATAAATACACTATGGTACTGCACAAAAACAGACATGTAGACCAATGGAACAAAATCAGAGACCCAAACATGAGAAAATATAACTTCATTTAATATTTGACAAAGATATTAAAAACATACATTGGAGAAAAGAAAGGTTCTTCAACAAATGGTTCTGGGAAAACTGGATGTCTACATATAGGAAAAAAAAATCAATTAGACCTATATCTCTCACCTTGTACAAAAACTAACTCCAAATAAATCAAGGACATATACACAAAACCTGAAATGTTGAAACTGCTAGAATAAATCATAGGTAGTCACTTCACAATATAGTTGTAGGACAGGACTTCCTGAAAAGGGCTCCATTTGCTCAAGAATTAAGACCGAAAATTAACAAATAGGACCTCATAAAACTAAAAAGCTTCTGCATAGTTAAAAAAAGATACAATCAGATAAAAAAAGAATCCCAAAGAATGGGAGAGAATCTTTGCCAGCTATACATCCAAAAGAGAATTAAAATCCAGAATATATAAAGAATTCAAAGAACAAAGGGTCAAAAGTCAAATGACCTAGTCAAGAAATAGGCCAGGGACCTGAACAGGGAGTTCTCAAAAGAAGAAAACAAAATTGCTAAGAAATATCTCAAAAGATACTTATCATTCCTTGCAATTTGGGAAAATGCAAATCAAAACAACTTTGAAATTTCATCTCACCCTAGGCAGAATGACAAAGATCAACAAAAGAACCAACAACAAATGTTGGAAGGGATGGGGAGGCATTCAGTGTTGGAGGGATGGCAAACTGATGCAGCCACTGTGGAAATCAGTGTGGAGAATTGCCAAAAAACTAAAATAAATCTACCAGATGACCCAGCGATACCATTCCTTGTCATCTGCCCAAAAGACCTAGTCTCCTACTGTACAGTTATTTGCTCAGCCATATTCATTGCTGCTATATTCACAATAGGAAGGAAATTGAAACCATCTAAACATCTTTGAACCAATGGATAGATAATAAAAATATGGAACATAGCTGGGCGGTGGAACATGTCTTTAATCCCAGCACTTGGAAGCAGAGTCAAGCAGATCTCTGTGAGTTTGAGGCCAGCCTGGGCTACAGAGTGAGTTCCAGGAAAGGAGCAAAAGCTACACAGAAGAACCCTGTCTCAAAAAAAAAAAAAAAAAAAAAGACGCTATGGAATACTATTCAGCAGTAAAAACAAAAAATGAAATCATGAACTTTGTAGGTAACTGGATTGAACTGAACTAGAAAAGATTATATTGGGTGGTAACACAAACCCTGAAATATAAATGTCACACATGTTCTCTTTCATTGGAGGCTTCTGGCTCCCAATCTTCAGGCTTAAATACACAGCCTGGGATAACTTAAGAAACCATGAAAAAAAAAAAAAACAGGACCATTGCAATTAATCTGATCAGGGAAACGGGAAATGGTGGGAGATGGTGGTAAATACAGACGGAGGAAGGAGGATAAAGGGCATTAGCAGGGTACAGGTGATATGATAGGAAATGGGAAAAGGGCATGCAGGGAGGTAAATACACAAGAAGTGGAAGGAAGGTAAAATAACAGTAAAGATGTCTGGAAAAGCCATAAGGAATCTGTCAGGGTTTTTATTGATGTAAAAATATCATAACCATAGCAACTCATAAGTGAAAACATTTAATTGGGGTGGCTGGCTTACAGTTTCAGAGTTTCAGTCCATTATCATCACAGCAGGGAGCATAGCAGCATGCAGACAGATTGGTGCTGGAGAAGCTGAGAGTCCTACATATTGCAGGCGACAGGAGGTCAACTGAGACACTGGGTGGTATCCTGAGCGTAGGAAACCTCAAAGCCCGCCCCAACAGTGATACACTTTCACTCCAACAAAGCTGTGCTTCCAAACAGTGCCAATTACATTCAAACTATCACATTTCACTCCCTGGCCCCCATTAGCTTGTAACAATATCAAAAAAAAATACATTTAGTCCAACTTCAAAAGTCCCCATAGTCTATCACAATCTCAACAATGTTTTAAGTCCAAAGTTTGTAAAAAGTCTTCTGAGATTCACACAATCTCTTAACTGTAATCCCCTGTAAAATCAAAATTAAAAAAACAGATTCATATATAAATGCACAGAATATACATTACTGTTCCAAAACATAGGGAAGGGAGAGATTGAAAACCAGCTGAGCAAACTCTAAACTCTTCATTTCTGTGTCTGATGTCAAAATGCTCTTCAGATCTCCAACTCTGTTCAGTTTTGTTAACTGCAACACACTTCTTTCTCTTGGGCTGATTTTATGCCCTGTTAGCAGCTTTCCTTGGCAGTTATCCCATGACTCTGGCATCTCCAGCATCTTGGGGTCTCCAAGGCAATCCAGGATTCAATTCAGCTTCACACAATTGCTGTGGGATGGTCTGTATGTCAAATTGCTCTGATTGGTCAATAAATAAAACACTGATTGGTCAGTGGCCAGGCAGGAAGTATAGGCATGACTAACAGAGAAGAGAATTCTGGGAACAGGAAGGCTGAGTCAGAGAGACACTGTCAGCTGCTGCCATGACAAGCAGCATGTGAAGATGCTGGTAAGCCACGAGCCATTTGGCAAGGTATAGATTTATAGAAATGGATTAATTTAAGATGTAAGAATTAGATAGCTAGAAGCCTGAGCCATTAGGCCAAACAGTTTAAACAATACAAGTCTCTGTTTACTTGGTTGGGTCTGAGCAGCTGTGGGACTGGCGGGAGACACAGATTTGTCCTGACTGTGGGCCAGGCAGGAAAACTCTAGCTATACACAATGGCCTCTCTGGGCTTCCATTCAGGGACACACCTGACACATGCCTGGTCTCAGCTTTCCCTTGACTCAAAAGGACAAATTATACAGCACTTCTTCTATCCTTAACCCTAAAGCCAGAATCATGTGGGTGGAGCTGCCAAGTTCTGGCACTTGCTGGGGTTGGAAAATGGCCTGCTCACTCAATTACATCTTCACCAGCTTTCTGTTCTTTACTGCCTAAGCTTGGCTGTCCTGAAACTGGAACTCTAGACCAGGCTGGCCTCAAACTCAGAGATCCACATGCCTCTGCCTTCTGGGTGCTGGGATTAAAGGTGTGCATCACCATACCCAACACTAAGCTTTTCTTTAGTTCCTTTTCAAGAAAATTGGAAACTTAGCTGGTGGGATCTTGCCCTGAGTGCACCACTCCCTTTATTCCATTTCTTAATGGAATACAGGTCTTAGTTCCATTCCACTTTTTTGTGTACCTTTTCTCCTTAAATTTTACATTTTATAATTTATTCTGCTCAGCCTCATGATATTCTCCTCAGATTCATTATATATCTTTATTAGAGTTACCACTAATAACCACACAACAGAGTCAAAACTAGGCTGTTTTGAGATTTCCTCTGCCAGGGGAATTAATACAAAACTCTTCACTTTAGCCTCAGGCAGACTCTTCGGGTAAGGGCAAAGGCAGCCACAAATATCGTAAGAATGATCTCTAGGCTACATATAAATAATCATATGAAAGCTCTTGAACAAGTCCACTACAGTTCATCAAATCACATTCAGCAGCACTGTCTTCCATGCTTCTACTAATATGGCCCATTAAGCAGCACTTAAAAGTATTCAACTCTTTTATAATCCACAGTCCCAAGGTCCATATTCTTTCAAAAAATGCATGGTCAGGCCTATCACAACAATACCCCAGTCTCTGGTACCAACTTCTGTCTTAGGCTTTTTATTGCTGTAAAAAAGGCACCATGACCACAGCAACTCTTATAAATGAAAGCATTTCATTGTGGTGGCTCACTTAGAGTTCATAGGTTTAATCCATTATCATCATGGTGGGACATGGCAGCATGGTGCTGGAGAAGTAGCTATGAGTCCTGCATATTGCAGGCAATAGGAGGCTAATTGAGAAACTGGGTGGTATCCTGACCATAGGAACCCTCAAAGCCTGCCCACACAGTGACGTACTTCTGCCAACAATGCCATACCCACCCCAACAAAGACATACCTCTTAATAGTGCCACCCCCTATGAGATTATGGGGGCCAATTACATTCATACTACCACAGAATCATACTATTAATGATTTGCCTTTTAAAAAAAATCTTTTTTTATATTTTTTTATTATTAAGAAATTTTCTATTCATTTTACATACCAACCACAGATCTCTTCCTCTCCCTCTCCCCACCCCCTAGTCTCCCCTCCCCCTTCCCACACTTCATTCCCACCTCCTCCAAGGCAAGGCCTTCTGTGCGGAGTCAATAGAGCCTGGTACACTCACCTGAGGCAGGTCCAAGCCCCTACTCCTGCACCAAGGCTATGTAAGCATAGCACCATGAGCAAGCAGTGGGCTCCAAAAAACCTGTTCATGTCCTAGTGATGGGTCCTGATCCCACTGCCAAGGGGCCCCTTAAGCAGATCAAGTTACTTATACTGCATATACTTCTATGTATAAATGGACATATATAGCTTTAATGAAATTTTCTAATCTGGGCTGACAAATACTTCCTCCAAAAACCAAATACCACCTTTTAAAAAAATGTAAAACATAAGAAGTCCTCTTTTGAATTGTTGGTCAAAGCTAACCAAGAGACTCCCCAAACTTATAGCCTATGGCTATTGCCCTAAAGGCACCAAGGGATGCTAACAACAAGAGGTAGTCTTTCCCAGAGAAGAGCACACAAATTGGTTATTGATTACCAAATGATAAGCCCTGAAAAATCACACACAAGTAACATTATACACATTGAACAGCTTACATTTAGAAATATATAAATGAATACATACACATATACATACACATATATGCATGCAATAACAATTAATGAAAAAAGGGCCATGAGTTTAAAAGAGAGCAAGTAGGGATAAATGGGAGGGCTTGGAAAGAGGAAAGGGAAGAGAGAAATGATGCAAGTATATTACAATCCCAATAATAAAAGGAAAAAGTTATTAAAAATTAAGACAAAGGTTATATGCAAGAAGCTTTCAGTCAAAAGTTTATATTTATTTCTGTGTAATAAAATAACTCTGAAGCACACAAAGAAAAGTCCTACAAACTACCTGGAGAAATACCATCGCCCTAGCCGTGAAAAAAGTAACAACATCTTTCTCACTGATTGATTCCTAAACAAAACAAAAGGATGCCAACACATATTAATAATCAGTAGAAGACCACACCAAGACAAACTTTGTGCTTGCAGCTTGATCCAGACCTAAACATTAAGGCATGGAAAGTAGAGCAAGAGGAGCTCAGTCAAGTTATAAGTATGCTGAAGAGTTTGTCTGGGCCTCCTCTTAATGCCACAGCTGCTCGTGATGCCACAGCTCCTCTTGGCCATACACCATGAAGAACTGTTTCATGTGTGAATCGAGAGGTGACATTAGTGAATCTGTAGCCGAGCATTTTAAAAGCCCAAAGAGGGGGATAAGTAGAAGGACAGAGTGTGGGTATTCTCACAGAAAGAAATTTATAAGGGAGCTGACAAGAGGACTATTTGCTGTGGGATGTTCTGCATGCTGTGAATGTGTTGCTCTGATTGGTTAATAAATAAAATGCTGATTGGCCAGTAGCCAGGCAGGAAGTATATGCGGGACAAGCAGAGAGGAGAATTCTGGGAACAGGAAGACTGAGTCAAGGGTTGCCAACCAGACAGAGAGGAAGCGAGATGTAAAAGTACTGGTAAGCCACAAATCACGTGGCAACTTATAGACTAATAGAAATGGGTTAATTTAAGATATAGGAACTAGATAGCAAGAAGGCTGATCCATTAGGCCAAACAGTTTAAATAATATAAGCATCTGTGTGTTTATTTGGGTCTAAGTGGCTGCAGACCTGGGCAGGACTGGAGATAACTCCAGCTACATCTATTGGTAAAGATGCTTCACCAAACCTTTTAACCTGAATTTGATCACTAAAACTCACATATTAGGAAGTAGTTGCCTGACTGCTGTACACATGTGAACACACATGAACACATGTGCACACAGATACACAAACAAATTATACTTTTAATTAAATAAAATAAAGTTATTATAAGATATTTAAGTCAAACAAAACAATAAAAATAAAATACAACTAGAAAATAATAAATCTCAATAATATAACACTGCTTCTCCATCTCCTTTATGTACAGAAGCAAGTGGTTTTGTTGGTTATGAAAACTGCTCATGTTGAAATATCAAGAATAAAATAGAGTTTCTATATCTTAGTATAGGGATTATTATAACACATTGAAGTTACAACTTTTCTGCATAAGAAACTTTGCTCAGAGAACGGTGTATGTGCACAGCCAAGCTGATAATTTGCTTTTATTCCCGTCTCACTTTCCTTCTGTAGTGGCTAACAGCTATCTGTAAACTCTGATGTCTGGCTCTCCCACATTTGGCATTCTCAGTGAGTAGATGTATATCATGGGAATTATTGAGAATTGCTAGTAGCAAAGGGCCATGGGAGTATACAGCAGGTGACAACTAGTATTCAGAAGGTCAATCTATCAGAACCAAGGGTTCTGGTAGAGGACTAAGCCATCACTCAAGGCATGTTGGAGTTACTGCCTATTGAATGAATTGCCTGCTTCTTGTAAACTTCTTGTGCAATAACAGCTATGACATCTTCCCATTACCATGCATTTTCATAAAATGTATATATGTAATCTGATGATTACATCTCAATCTTATGGACACATATATCTATGAGTGATCAGGAAGATGATTGTTCATTTAACTGTATAATTTTGATATATGGAAAATATTCTAGGGTATGCTTCATAGTCTCATCATCCATTGTCCCATGAGACTATAGACACTTAAAGCCTGCTTTGTTTCTTTTGCTCAGACTAACACAGAAAATAATAATCTCTCCTCAGTCTAACACAAACCGCACACACTTAGCTCATTTTTATCTCAGAGCAAGTTCAAACTAGAATAAAGGCCTTTGTGTATAGATCATAAGTTTAAAACTACAGTTATGCACAATGTCAGAGTCACAGGTGTCTACCAAGTTTACTAGCACAAAACAACCTAAGAAAAGCCTGCTAAGTCTGCTGATAAAAAACTATGTCCCAGAGTTTGTGGCACTGGACACTGTGCTCCCTCCCTCTGGTCCTGGGTCCTTGGAACCTTGCATTACTATGGTAATGGCTCTTCTCCTTACCATCTATCTAGGAATGTACTATGATCTTAAGGGTTTTGAAACTTTTCTCAGGATTGCAAGGATCTCCTGTTAGAAATTTGAGGAGTCAGGCAAGAGAGGAGCTAAGAAAGAGAACTGACTTAGAAGAATAAAGTGAATGGACTGAAAGAACACGGTGTGAGTAGATTCATTGATATCCCTCAGATTAGATACCCAACCACTTGTAAGCATCTTCCCCCGGACTCTGGGAAAAATCTCCTCAGGACAGGTACCAGCAGGGGCTTTCAATGGGGAATAATAGCATGGCAACTGATCCATTGAGAATGGGTAGCAAAATGCACCGACTTCAGCAATACAGACAAGTGAGCTCTCTTAATCAGCAGATTCTGTATTCTACAGCCAATATCAAAGAGAATATTTGGAAGAAAATGTGTCTATATTGAGTAGGTACAGACTTTCTTCTTGGCATTATTCCCTCAACAATACAATATGACAAATGGTTTCACTATATTCACAGCAATACCTAGTATTTAGGTGTGAGTACTATAAAAATGTTTGAAAGTCTAATGTACACAAATTGTATGGAAACACTTTAGCACCTCATTTTATACAAGGGACTAGAGCATATTGGAACCCATTCCCCACAGGGGGACAATGCTGTGCCCAGAAGCGCACCTTCCAGTGCTCTCCAACAGTAAGAGTTGAGCACAGCCATCCCCTTCTGCTCATAAGCATACATGTAGCACACATCAGCACATCATCTCACAGAGTTAAAACACTCAGGAAGAGCATGGCAACTATCACATCATTAGGACTAGTTAGTCATTTCCATGTCCCAAATTTAATCAAAGCAATTCTTGGATATTGGCGACAAGGCTGTGGCTTGCAACCAGATTCTCTTTGGGGAATTTTATGCAGCCAGACTGTGTAGATGATTCAGTATGTTCTTATTTTTAATGAAACTGATCTTTGAATATTAAATTGCCCCCAGAGTTATATATTACCCTCGTCTGTGTCACTCACCTGTCCCCAAACCAGCTCAAAAATAAATTATTCAACTCACAATTTCCCATTCAGACTTGATTAAACTCATAGGTCATATTTTTTTCAATAGCAGCTAATGGAAATTTTAAGTTAAGAAACTGAAATACATGATCTTTTAAAATATAAAGCAATGAATTAGGAATTACTTTTGTTCAAAGTAAAGATAATAGAAATTTTCAGAGTATGTGAACATTATTTGTCACAAATTTAAGTGAAATTTATGCGTATTTATTGTCTTGTAACCATGAAATTGATTTCTTCTTAAAATCTGTTGACTATATGCCAAAACTGCTGGAATACACCTTGCAACACACTACCCAAAGGTACGTTTGCTAGAACTGGTTCTTTGTTTAGAGACGTTTGTCTCAGGAAGTTGGTTTTTCTCATCTACTTCTACTGTCTATGAATCCAGTGACTTCACTCTAATTTACTTAGTTATCATAAAAGAGTAGAGGGTATTATTAAAATATACAGAAGATGATAAATCAGCTACCAGAGTGTTGGTGTGGGTACTGTGTACCTCTAGCCATCAACACAGCCATTCAAGTGCTGAAATGTTATTTTAAAATTTTACCTCCTAAAAACCATTGTAATAGAATACAAGAAATGGCAAACAACTATTCAGGAAAATATAATAAATCTTGATAAGACTGCCAAAAGCCCAAAGCATTAAGCCAGGATTTGTTCATGGCCCCTTTAACTTATCTCAGACCCCAGATCAGTGTGTTGGAAGCTCTCATGTAGGCATAAGCAGCCAAGGTGATTAGGATCCATGTCTACCAAGTTGTCTACCAAGGAAAAAACAGCCAAGAGACATCTGCAGTCCATTCACACTGTAAATACAGAATATACACGTTATTGTCATAATCATATGCAACAGCATCCAAGAGAGCCTAGCTGCTAGGAAACAAATATGATGGCTATCAGCTCAAGAAAAGATCAAGACAATGTAGGGAAAGTATCTGGCTTCCTTGAGCTACTGAATGAACCCACAGTCCTACTCACAGAGCTCTTACTAAGAGATAAAAGCAAATACCTTTTCATTAGCCTACTGGTGGTGAAGATTTTAAATTCTTGTAGCTAGCTGAAAGCATCAGGAAGAGAAGATGGTGTTTACAATTTGACAGGACAGTCTGAGGCATCATTTAGAAGAACATTTTGAAGTTAGGAAAATAACTATGGAGCTCAAGCCAGTGTTGTTCAGCAGCACTCAACTAGGAACCACATTAAAAGTCCCCCACACTGTGGCTACCACTATTCCACTATTACTATGCAAAGCCAGGCAACAGCACAGCTGTGATGCTCTCTAATAACTTTTTGGGCTCTTCCTGCACATATATAATGGTGCCTAACCCTTCTTGTATGTCTTCAAGCCTCTTAGCTTGTAGTTTAAAGCATGATAATGGTCAAAAAGTCACTTTCAGTTTGATCAACAAACTTTGAAGTCAATACCAGAAGGTGCTAAGCAGCTTTCCTAGTCTCCTGCTTTAATTCTCAAGAGCAATAAACTCAAAGTGCAGTCCCTAAGCTGGGCACAGCAGCACTAAACTCTGAGCTTGATAGAAATGCTAACTTGGTGCTGTGGAGACCAAAATGTCTTCCACAGCAAGCGTGAGGACCAGAGTTCAGATCCCTGGTACCTATACATATGATTGACTGGTATGGTAGCATGCCAGTAATCCCAGTACATTGGAGGCATAGACAAGGGATTCCCATAGTATACTCAGGGTTCAAGTAAGAGACTCTGCCTCAATATAAGGGGAGAGCCATCAAGAATGACACCCAGCATCAAATTCTGGACTCTATATCCATGCACACACACAAGTGCACATACACATGCATACCACAAGCATACATATGCAAAAAAGAAAAGGAGAAAATAAGAAAAACTTTTCAGGCCTCCACGAATTTACATGTTCACATTTTGAAAGGGGCTGCCCCATAACACAGAAGGCATACCTGGTGGTACACTCACTTTCATGCCTTTCTGTTCCTACTTTCTTTCCAATAGCCTTGTTTTCCTCTTCTGATGTGAAAGTCAAGGTCTGCAGATACTACTAAACATCATCACTGATCTCATTCATTACTGACATGATCACTGATGCTACACTAAGGCTCTCAGGAGAGTTTTCAGTTACACTTTAGAAATACAGACACCCAAATCCCACCCTCAGAGTATTAACTATAGACTGTCAACCCCAGGAACAAAGCAGAGTAAAATATTGTAGCCCAAGTCTGTCCCCATCGCTAAGAAAGACAGTCAAGGTCTTTCTTCATTGAATCTATCCTAAGTCATGAGCCTAGCCTATTGTTTTCTTTCTGTTTATTTATTTTGCTTCATCAAATAGTCCATGAACTCCAACTTGATTTTGAAAACATCTCTGATTTTGAAAACATCTCTGGCTATCAATTTCATCTTATTTATCCCCACTTCACTTCACGCTCAAATGAATAGCTTTGCTTTTATCTAAACATGACACTGTTTAAATTTCTTTCAGCTTAAGAGTGAATGATGAGAACCAAAACACTCTAGTGTGTAGAACAGTGCTGGAGTTTTGGCATAATTATTTTTGGCTATTGACAGTATAAAATTGTTCCATCCATTTTTAATAGACTCTCATTGTGGTGAAAGGCTGTCCTGTTTGAAGAAGTACAATAGAAAATGAAGAAGTTCAAACTTCTCAGTGGGAAATACCCTCTAACCCCAATTACCTTTACTAACATAAAATTTACATGAATTTTCATGATACTGTTTTTATATGGTCTTCACTGTGCATTCCTGAACAAAATTTCAAGCCTAATTTCCTCATGTATTCTCCTTTTCTCAGAAAGGTTTTGGAAACATGATTTTGATTCTTTGTTAAGATTCGTCCAACAGAAGCCAACTGCTTGACCAGAGGCCACACTGACCACCAGAACTCTGGGCAGATAGCCTGCCCTCACTTTGCTCCCAGTTTCTCAGTGCCTTCCCACCCTACTCCCCCATGCTCTTCCCCTCCTTATCACCATAATTCAGACCCCAAACTCTGATGGAGGTTCATTGCTTGACCAGAGGCCAATGTGGCCATCAGAAGTCCAACCCCCAACTTCAGACCCACTGTTCAACCACAGACCACACTGGCCAGAAGATGAGAGAGGAAACAGAAACCAAGGAACCAAACACTCATCCAACAAAGAAAAACTCAGAAATCAGCACCTGGACCTGTAAACACCCCAAACCCAGATACTTAGAGTCTAGTGTAAGAAACAATCAACAATACTCAGGACAATATATTACCAACAAAACCTAGCCATCCTACTACAGCAAGTCCTGAATATTCCATCACAACTGATGACAAGAAAAAGACCTTAAAACCAACTTTATGCTGATGGTAGATATTCTTAAAGAGGAAATAAATAAATCCCTTAAAGAAATTGAGAAAAAAACAATCAGTTGAAGGAAATGAATGAAACTGTTCAAGACCTGAAAAAGGAAATAGTAGCAATAAAGAAAGCACAAACTGAGGGGATTCTAGAAATGGAAAGTCTAGGTAAGTGAACAGGAACTACAGATGCAAGTATCACAAACAGAATACAAGAAATGGATGAGAGAATCTCAGGTGTTGAAGATACTATAGAAGAAACAGATACACCAGTCAAAAGAAAATGTTATTCAAAAAAATCCCTGAAAAAAACTGTCCAGGAAATCTGGGACACTATGGAAAAATGATATTATTCTTGTTCCTAAGAATAATATGAATAAAAGGAGAAGAATCCCAGATCAAAAGCCAAGAAAATTTTTTTAACAACACCATAGAAGAAAATTTTCCTAACCTAAAAAACAGACATGCCTATAAAGGTAGAAGCTTAGAGAACATCAAATAAATTGGACCAGAAAAGAAAGTCTCCTCAACCCACAATAAGCAAAACACTAAACATATAGAACAAAGAAAGAATAATAAAATCTGCAAGGGAAAAGAGCAAGTAACTTATTAAGGTAGATCTATTAGAATTAGACTTGACTTCTCAATGGAGACTCTAAAAGTCATAAAGGCCTGGAAAGATGTCCTGCAGACTATAAGAGACCACAAATGCCACCTCATATTACTATTCCTAGCAAAACTTTCGATCACCATAGATGGAGAAAACAAGATATTTCATGATAAAGTCAAACTTAAACATCTATCTACAAATCTAGCCCTACTAAAGATGCTAGAAATAACACTTCAACTCAAGGAGGTTAACTACATCCATGAAAACATAAGCAATAGATAATCTCACACTAGCAAAATCAAAAGAAGGAATATACACAATACACACACACACACACACACACACACACACACACACCCATCACCAACAAGATGACAGGAATTAATAATCATTGGTCCTTAACACCTCTCAAAATCAATGAACTCAGTTGCCCTGTAAGAAGACACAGACTAACAGAATGGATGTGAAAGCAAGATCAATCCCACATACAAGAAACACCTCAACATCACAGATAGACATTACCTCAGAGTAAAGGGTTGGAAAAAAAAATTTTCCACGCAAATAGACCTAAGAATCAAGCTGATATGGCCATTCAAATATCTAACAAAATAGATTTCAAATCAAAATTAATCAAGAGACATGGAAGGACACCTTATAAAAGGAAAACTCTACAAGATGATATTTCAATTCTTAACATCTATGCCCCAAACACAAAGGCATACTCACAGTTGTTGAGATAATCTTTTTGTACACTTGTGAGGATATGTCTCTGTCCTTCCTCAACTGCCTAAAACACTTTCTGATTGGTTTAATAAAGAACTGAACAGCCAATAGCTAGGCAGGAGAGGATAGGCCAGACTTCTGGGGACAGATAGGAACTCTGGGAAATAATTGGAGGTGCAAGAGATTTGCCAGACAGACGCAGAGGAAGTTAGATGCACGGTATTGACAAGAGGTAATAAGCCAAATGACAGAACATAGATTAATATAAATGGGTTAATTTAAGTTTTGAGAGCTAAATGGGAACAAGCCTAAACTATGGCCAAGCTTTCACAATTAATAAAAAGTCTCTGTGTCATTATTCAGGAGCTGGTGATCCAAAGAAAGACCTGCTACATTTGGTGTCTGACTTGGAGGCACATATATCCAAGCATAAGGCCTGAAAAGCTAAGTAAAGTTCTGGACACAGAGCCAGACATGGCTTCCTTGCAACTGCAGTCTCTCAGGCAGGTCCAGTGCTTGTGGCCTACAGAGGAGCAGCTCATTTAAGAGGCCCTGGTATGCAGCCTAGCACTTGAGTGGGGCTTGTGAACAGCTGGCGTGCAACTAGGAGGGAGTCTAGATAGAAACTCCTGTCTGTCACAGTGTGAGCCCAGCAACTTCCCCAAGCTGGGACAGGTAGGCATGGCTCCCAGCTGGTGCCCACAGGCATGAGGCTCAGCTCTCACAGAAAGGTAAGCAATGGTTGCAGCCCAGAACTGGTGAGACAGCCTGATGGATCAACCCGAGAGGGGCAGAGCCAGCTGCCAGTGTCAGGCGCTAAATGGAGGCTCAAAGAGCCTGCGGACAGATAGAAGGGCAAGAGGAACATTTTCCCATAGCTACACTGCACAGATGCTGCAGCCTCTCTGGTAGGCTTGTGAGTGCTCACTCCATACATCCGCCCCTTCCTGCCAGGTCAGGAAGGTAACAAGCCGTGTGACAGAATGGAAATTAATATAAATGGGTTAATTTAAGTTTTAAGAGCTAGTTGGGAACAAGCCTAAGCTAAGCCAAGCTTTCATAATTAATAAAAAGTCTCCATGCCATTATTTGGGAGTTGGCAGTCCAAAGAAAGGCATGCTACACACACCTATAAAAGAAATATTACTAAAGCTTAAACCACACATCAACCCTCACACATTGATAGTGGGAGACTGCAATATCCAACTCTCACCAATGGACAGGTCATCCAGGCAAAACTAAACAGAAAAACTGGAGCTAACAGAAATTATAAATAAAATTTTATAAATAATATTCAGTGAATATTACCAACAAATATAGACCAGCAGCAGCTTCCCACACCTGCTGTTTGCTGACCAGAACTAAAACTCCTTTATTTGGCTCGTATGAAAAGGACTCAACCTTACCAGAGAAAAAAATAAACATAAATAAGAGATGCCGTTTTGAAAAGGATGGAATCAAGACATGTTATGCCCAGATCACGGGGACCCTCAAAAGACCACCATGGAGACCAAAGCCTATATGTAAAAGCAAAGAGCCTTTATTTTCAAGCTCAGATCTTGGACTCTCTGTCTCATGCAGTGGTGAGAGCAGAGAGCCCAGAGCCCAGGCAGGGTGTGCTTATTATCATAGCAGAAGTTAGGGTGAGGGGATTTCCAGGGCTTAGGACCCTGATAGGCTGGCATTTGTCTAGGGGTACAGGAAATATTTGGAATGTCAGGTATTTCCTCTTAGGTGCAGGCCCCACTGGGTGGGGTCAGCTTATGGCTTTTCTTGGGTCCGGTGCCTGCCAGAAGCTGTGTCTGGGCCTTTAAGCTGTCATGGCAATTGTATGGTCAAGCTGTTTTGCCCCACCCCTGCTCCCCACAGATAAATACATATTAAAATGCAAGGTTGAATGCAGAGCTTTAAAAAGAAAAGGCACCAACCTAAGTTGATGTAAATTAGAAACAAGACAATATATTATTCAAGTTGGAGAGAATGGAGGCTCTTTTTCCAGGTGTGTCTTTGGGGATTGAGGAAAACAGGACATTTGGAGGAAACATTAGATAGTTTGAAGACACATGAGTTTTTTTAGTCTCAAAAAGGTATATTTAAACAAATAGAAGTTAGAAAGCAAAATGGAAGAGACAATTCAATTTTTGCGATGAAATGTTTAAACATAAACAGAAAGGCTGTGAGAAAACATGTTTAAGGACTCCTAAAAGACAGAGGGGCAGACTTGAACAAACAGGCATTCTTCCCACATCCCTGAATATGTTCTCATAAATGCATTTTCTTTGCAAATATAAGTTTATAAATTTAAAGCAATCTCCAAAGGAAAAAGAGAATTGATTTCAGATGGCCAGGGGCTAGATCTTCAGCTTCAGTGCCCCTGATTTGCTAAGGATCAGGGAAAAGCATAATCAAGAGTATGACTAAGAAAATGGAGGCCAGAGGCCACACTGACCCAGTCAGAACCTGACCTTCACTGCGTAGGCCAACCCACGCTGAGCAGCCAAAGGCCAAGGTTCAGCAATCATCTGAGCCATAGCAAATAACTGCATTCCATATTGAAAGATGAATTCTTTTTTAATTTTTTTATTTTAAATAAAATATAATTACATCATTTACCCCCTTCTTCTTCCTCCCTCCAAACTCTTCCATGTACCTCCCTCCAACCCACTCACTCCCACTCTCCTGCTCAAATTCATAACATATATATATATATAAAGCTATGTTACTGAGTATATATATACACACAAACACTCACTTAGTCCACTCAGTGTTACCTGTATTTGTATGCTTTCAGGGTGGACCACTTGGTACTGGATAATCAACTAGGGAAAAACTAATTCTCCATCTCTCAGCAGTCATTAGTTGCCTGTGGTTCTTTGTCTAGGGTTGGGACCCCATGGGGAGCTCTAATTTAGGTCTTCCAAAAATCCCTCTGAGTTCTTAAAAACACTCCAGGGAAAAGGGGTGGAGCCATTGAAGTGAGAACTGACTCTGAAATCTACTAGAAGCATTTAAACCAGTCTCAATCTATTAACATTTCATCTATATGAACCAATTGTAACATAAATGGAGTAGGAGAGGGTTTGGCCACTGCCCTAAATCAGATTCTTAAAGGGATAGCCTCCCAGGGTTTGGCCTAAAGCTATGTTACTGAGAAATCTTGCCTGTGCTGGAGTATAAGAAGCAAGAACAGTGTGAAGGACAAATTGAGTTTGATGTGCAGATGATCTTGAGAACTTACTTCCAAGTGATCCAAGGGAGGCATGCCTTTGTACTCTCTAGCAAGCCAGTTGCTTGGGTGAATGGGCACATGGGTAGAGCAATTTATCCTCGGGTCAAACTAAGGGGGAAGAGGCTCAGACAGGTTCACAGGTTGTGTCTCAGAATTGGCCTTCAGGTGCCTGGGAGCATTAATGAGAACATTAATGAATGCCTAAAGGTTCCTGAACAGACTGGGCCTGTATATCACAGAGCACTCTCCATCCACATCTGCACCACAGAAAGCAATGGAGTTGTTCATACTACTTGGATGTATACTACTGCCCAATTTCCTCATTAAAATGATCAAACCTGTTTGTCTATGCATTTCTGTCCTCCACAAAGCTACCACTACTTTCGCTGCAAACTCATATGTTAAAATATTAAACCCCAATGATGGTGTTAGGAAATGGGACCTTTGAAAGATAACTAGTTCTTGTGAGTGAAGGGCTCTGGTACAAGATCCATGCCTTCTGAAAAGAATTGTACAACCTCTCGCCTCTAGTTTATCACTCCCTTTGTTGCTCCTTTCTCTTTTCCTTTGCCATGGGTAAAATTTGAATCCATGTAAGACTCTTGTTTGTCCTTCTGAGTCTGGGTTACCTCACTCAGGATGATATTTTCTAGTTCCATCCATTTGCCTGCAAATTTTATGATATTGTTTTTACTGCTAAGTAGTATTCCATTGTGTATATGTGCCACATTTTCTTTATCTATTCTTTGTTTGAGGGGCATCTAGTTTGTTTCCAGGACCTGGCTAATATGAACAATGTTGCTATGAACATAGCTGAGCATGTGCCCCTATGGTATGATTGAGCATTCCTTGGGTATATGCCCAAGAGTGGTATAGCTGGGTCCTGAGGAAGACTGATTCCCAACTTTCTGAGAAGCCGCCATACTGATTTCCAAAGTGGCTGTACAAGTTTGTATTCCCACCAACAGTGGAGGAGTGTTCCCCTTGCTCCACATCCTCTACAACAAAAGCTGTTATCAGTGTTTTGATTATAGCCATTCTAACAAGTGTAAGATGGTATCTCAGAGTCATTTTGATCTGCATTTCCGTGATGACTAAGGACATTGAGCAATTCTTTAAATGTCTTTTGGCCATTTACCTTCATCCAGTAACTGATGGAAGCAGATGCAGAGATCCACAGCCAAGTACTAGGCAGAGCTCCAGGAGTCCAGTCAAAGAAAGAGAAGAGGGATTCTATGAGCAAGGGGCATCAAGACCATGATGGAGAAACATACAGAGACAACCAAACTGAAATAGTGAGAAGTCATGAACTGTGGACCAATAGCTGTGGATCCTCCATGGGACTGCATGGCCCTCTGCATAGATGAGGTAGTTATGTAGCTTGACCTGCTTAAGAGGTCCCCTGACAGTGGGATTAGGACCCATCCCTAGAGCATGAGTGGGCTTTTTGGAGCCTACTGCCTATGGTGGGACACCTTACACAGCCTTGGTGCAAGGGGAGGGGTTTGGACCTGTCTCAACTGAGTATGTCAGGCTCTGCTGACTCCCCACAAGAGGCCTTGCCTTGAGAGAGTTGGGAATGGAGGGTGGGATGGGGGAGGCTGAGGGGTGGGAGGAGGGAGGGGAGAGGATCTATGGTTAGTTGTAAAATGAATAGAAAGTTTCTTAATATGTATAATTATATATATATAATAAATATATTATTCTTATATAAAATAATCCATATAAGAAGAGCCACCAAGAAATTTCTCCCTCTTCCTCCATCTTCTTCCCACATAGCTTTTCTTCTCTCTTCTGTCATGTGAGGATAGAACAAGGTGGCTTTCTGCAAACTGGACAATAGGCCATCAGCAGACACATACTCCTTCAGTTGGCACTTTCATCCTGGACTTCCAGCCCTCAGAATGTTAAGAAGAAAGCTGCAGTATTCTATTCTAGCAGCCCAAGTGAACTATGGTCCCAGTTATCTATACATAATACTTAGCAACTGTGTTTTCATTTACACAGGCTTTCCAAGATAGGATGCTAGTAGAATAACAGATTATTAATCATGATAGGGAATCTGGGAGGAAATAAGATGCTGAGGGGTCATTTGGGGTAACTTGAGTTTAAAGTAGCAATGGTTTGAACAAATAGAAAATTTCAAAAGTGGTTAAAACTATGGGATGATCTGAGGACATTTCAATCCTAGACAACAGATTTATTGTCATTTTCTCAGTCATCTAAGTACATCTGAAGATAGAAGGGATAGTAGAAGATAAGTCTTTCCTTGCAATATTTTTATGGAACTAGATACAGGAGTATCTTTGCAGGAAAGACAAGGGAAAGGCTGGGATTGAGTCATAAGGGATATCTCTGCTCTATCTGTTTCAGGACATAGGCTGCAAGTGAAGAGGCACAATAGGAGTATTGTGCAAGAAAAGCTCCATTCTCAAGATCCAAGTTTTCAAGTATATAGAAGAACACAAATATTCAAGTTTTTTTCAATCATCCATACTTAGAGAGGGAGGAGAGAGAGAGAGGCTGTTGTATGGGTATTTGTAGGGAATAGTATATCATTTCAATACATGCATACAAGGCATGATCATCAGGCATGTGTTGTTTTTGTTGAGAGCATTCAAAATCATTACAGTTGTCAACTTTTTTGTATAGAGTCTTGTATCTTATACTTGAGAGCCTTCTAGAAATATTCACGAGTCATTTAAATGACCCCTTTATCTCACTAGGCACTTAAACAAAGGATTGAGCCTGTTTCTTGGAATGCCCAGGAAAGGGGTGGTGTAGTTAGTAAAACACATTCCCTGCAGGTACACATAGTTCATCAATCCCAATCTGTCAATTCTGGTCTCAGGCCTCTATCATCCTGGGAGTGTTCATTAGGGACCAATGATTTATCAGTGTCTGTGGCATATCATGGCTTCCAGCCAGAGTGAGATGCTTTTCCTTTCCTCCCCAGTTCTTCAAAGACTGTTAAGGCAGAGTTGAATGAACCAAGTTAATAGTTGTTTTTTTCTTCCTAGAGCTCATGAGCCCCTCCAATTAGACTTGTCTTCCTTGAGCACCCAGAGATGGCTGGTGGTGGGCTCAGTGTTCTAACAAAGGTAACCTCTCAGAGTCTCAGCCAGGCCACTCCGCCCCACAAATGTTAGGGAGCTGTGACTCTAACATTTCTCTCCATGGCCCTGTCTCTGTCTCAGCTGCAGCTTTCTTCCTCGTCCTCTTCCTTTCCCCATAAGTTTCTTTGGTCCTTAGTGTGTATCCAAAGTGGTGATAAGTGTGAGTTCCACAGCATACTTTGTATATCAGGACTGATTCCAAAAGTTCCCTTCTGCTAGGCAAGTTCCGCTTAAGAACAAAAAGGGCAATTTTCAATAGGAAGAGATAATGTTGTCTGAGAGCCGGAGGACAGCAGTTAAACCCATTGAAAATCAATAAAAAGCCCTTTAAGGGCCACTGTTCCCTTTAATGACATTTTTCTTAATGCTGGATGCCCCATACCACCAGGTAATAGAATTGATTTTTATATAGCTCTAGTTCAGGAAAAAGCACAGGGAAGATGGAGTGATGAGGGAGAAAGAAATTCAATTTCTCTGCCAACTCATTCCCACACCCAGAAACAAGTTCTGCAGATAAACATTAGGGAACAGTGTTTTCAGCCACTGTATGGGAGTGTTGAGCAACCAGCCAAGATGTCCCAGGACCCTTCCAGATTCCAACACTGCCTCTAACTTGCAGTTAAAAAAAAATCATGCCCTGGAGTAAGTTCTTAATGGATATAGAATAAAGAAAAAATGCCAGCCCACTAGAAGTTAGGCATGCTCCAGCTTTATCTTCTGGGGATTTAAATAAAATAGTTGAGGGTTTTAAAAATCATGGAAAAGTTTTTAAAAGAAGTTTAGAAAAGCATTAAAAATTTCCCCAAAACATTCAAAACAATATTCTCCTTCACCAAGCATCAAGCAAACAGAAGGGTAATTTTCCATCTAAGAGGCTGGTCCTAGGCTGATGCCTTCCTGCTCTACCTCTACAAACATGAGGCCAAGAACTTTTCAACCAACTTCCTTTGCTATTACATTTCTACAACCTTCATCTTTATCTCATAGCTCTTATCTTTATCAAGCTGTCTCCAACAGTTGATAACTGGTATTGTCTGCCCTAGGATTTCTCTCACAGATTAGCAATCAAGATCTAACATAGTCTAGCTTCATGCAGAATTGTTATGATGGAAACCATGTGTTTGAACAAACTCAGAAGTGTCAGAAACCTTCTTAGGAAGGCAAATGCCTTGCAGAAGTAGCAAATGATGACAACACAGCAACTTAAAAATACTGTAAATTGTTCTATAAGTAAAGCTCCACCAACAGGGACAAAAATCACAGCTGTTCTTCCAAAAATTGCAGAAAGTTTCACAGAATGACACTGAAGAATAAAAATTTGGGTAATTAGCTACTCCCTCTACTTTATACAATGCCTGAATGTTCAACCAGTCAGATGCAAGATCCTTAAACTCATACCTAAGGCAAAACAATTATCTTTAGACAATCCCCAGTTTACAGAGGACTTGGCACTGCTTCTCCTGTCTGTCCTTCTTTCTCCTTCTCACGTGGTTAGACTTCTTCTCATCTAGCAGATTTCCCCTAGCTGCCTGGATCCCCAGCTATTACATAGATAACTATAACCAGGTGAGCTCCTGGGTCCTCAGGTAAGACAAGAAAAATGTTAAGAGCTATGTGTGTTAGTTATAAATGTTCGTTTGTAATTAAACCAAAAGCCTCATTAACAAAAGATTGTTGTTTTCTTATAAGGGAATCTAAGCATAAGTGGCCTTGAAGTTGTTCAGTCAATTCAATGATTTCATCAAAAGTCTTAGTTGGTGGTTTAAAATCTTCAAGTATTTTGAGATACTTTCTCAAGAGTCATCATCATCATTGTGCCCTGTCCTAATGTGAATTTCTTCTGACTCAGTAGGCTGAGGAGGCGAGGATAGTCATGAGTTTCTGCTTCTAAGGGTCCCAGACATTCCCAAGTATGATGAACAATGAAATTTCGTTCATTTTTATTTTTCCAAGAAGGTGGGTTACCACCTGAGAGTAACAGTGAAGAGGGGCATAGAGTGGAAACAAGAGACTAGATGAGATTAACTCATCCAGCTGGCAGTACTTTTCCACTAAATGTAGTAAGAGTGAGCAGAGGGTAAATCGTAAAGTGCTTCCGGGCTATACAGAAGACACAACAATATAGCTGGTACAAGGACACAGGACAGATGAGGGAAGGTGACTGCAGGTTTTCAGAGGACACCTGAATGTCCTCTATGGATCCATTATGGTAATTATGGGATCCAGGAAGGGGTGTGTCTGGAGGAGGACTTGAAGGGGTTAGTCAGATAGAAATGTGAGTTGAAGCAGAAGGGGCATTGTGGAGCCCCTTGGATGTCAGACCACTGAAGTTATATTTCATCAAGGCAAAACAGAAAACACTAAAACTGGATCAATGATAAGATACACAATCAAATGCTAGGAACCACGCAGCATGGCTGTAACTCCAGCACAGGGAAGACTGAGACAGCAAGTTCAAAATTTGAGAACAGCCTGTGCTAAACAATGAAACTGTCTTGAAAACAGACATGCAAAAGGCATAAAAGTTCTGACAAAGTGTAATGAATTTAGAATCAACATGCACAGAGGACTGAAAGATGGCGTCCAAGAAATTTGGTTAAGAAGAAACTATGATCACCAGAGGAAAAGGGGTGGGGCAGGAGCTAATGCTAGAGGATTGAATACCAGAAGATGGGAGAGGCAATTTGTATGGCCCTAGAAGCCCTGAAGGAATGGGGAGGGGAGAGGGAGGGAGGGGAGGAGGGAGGGAGGGGGGGGGGGAGGGAGAGAGAGAGAGAGAGAGAGA